>JARACY010002713.1:0-39961 GCA_029255725.1 Scrobipalpa atriplicella
TTCACATGTCGATAAAAATGAGAAAACTTTAGTAATACGGGTAGGTAATGCTAGCTAGGATCTGATATTGGAAACTTAAAATAAACTTTGTACTTAGCAAGGGAACGTTATGAAATGAATTTCAAATTTAAAGAGACCAACTAAATAAGATTAGGAAAATTCATTTCTACGGTAATGTAAGCTCCTTTGCTTCCTGATTGGGTCCAATTCTTTTTTTAGGTTTTTGTAGGTTTTAAAAATATTAAAACTAAGTATATCACTAAGTTATGCTACGTCTCATTTTTAAGATTTGACGTAGTAACATTTCGCTATCTATCGTCTATCACGGAAAAGAGATGAAATTTCATCACTGGAGTACCAGGACATCATGAATTACCATAGCTCCCATTCAGTCTCACTCAGCAATTGCAATTCCGCAGCTTGTTTTCTTTTGTCCATCACTTTCTTGGCCCAACACTTTCTCATGTATGGATCCATCCATGCAAAGAGGAAAGGAAGGATAGTTCTCAGAATAACCCATTATTAGCAGTTTGAGTGAGTTATACTCAAACACTACGGAGACAAGTTTTAATGAGGAAGGCACTCGTAGCGGTTACAGCCAAACGAATGTTTGCCATTGGAATTAAGATCTTGACTGTATGCTGACTGAGACTGAATGGGAGCTATGGTAATTCATGATGTCCTGGTACTCCAGTGATGAAATTTCATCTCTTTTCCGTGATAGACGATAGATAGCGAAATGTTACTACGTCAAATCTTAAAAATGAGACGTAGCATAACTTAGTGATATACTTAGTTTTAATATTTTTAAAACCTACAAAAACCTAAAAAAAGAATTGGACCCAATCAGGAAGCAAAGGAGCTTACATTACCGTAGAAATGAATTTTCCTAATCTTATTTAGTTGGTCTCTTTAAATTTGAAATTCATTTCATAACGTTCCCTTGCTAAGTACAAAGTTTATTTTAAGTTTCCAATATCAGATCCTAGCTAGCATTACCTACCCGTATTACTAAAGTTTTCTCATTTTTATCGACATGTGAAATAAAATACGCTTCTCCCTCACCTTTTAGTAAACTTCCGGTAGTTTCGTGCCGGAAAGAGCAACCTTACCGGCCTCTGGCAAGTAGTGATGGGGTTTTGATAAACAATGTAGCACTTGCTACTTCCGGAACAGTCACAGTAGGTACTTAGCAGCTTATGACTATCTGATATCCATTTGTAAGGTAATTTAAAAGTAAAGCTTTTTTTAACTTTTTAGTTCATGTGGCAAATGTTACGTGTGAATTTTAATAATTGCTGCTTTTGAGAGCATCACATAGTGGAGTGCGTATTTTCTTATGCTTGCTTTTTATTTTTTATAATGGCATTAGCTTTAAATAGTCTTTTTTTACTGATTGAAGTGTGCATTTTATACTGATCCTGTAAGGATAACAACTAAAAGTTTGACACAAACATTCTGAAATGTGGCCAGAACCGATTATTTATCTTATTTACTTTTTGAAAATCATTTGTTCAGTCTGCGATGTATTAACAAAACTTTAAACAACGTCTAAAAACATTTCTTGTCAGGAGTTAAAATCACGACCTCTGTAGGTATATCGAGAGAAAAATACTGACGATACAAAAAAGTGTACGAATATGACATTCAATATCTTAAGAATAATACCTGAGTAACTGGTATTGATATCTGTTACAAAATACTCATCATACCCATCACTACCACTCAACAACAAAGCGATATTGTACCGGTAGAGTAGTACAGCTATTTTAAGATTTACTCGAATGCCGTTTAGTGTTAGAAGGGTCAAACTATTGTCGTGTAACAGGAAGTATTTTCTCGTATAAAAGTATAAGTAACATTTTCGGGTAACTGTAATATTATGCAGCAAATGTCCATACATCGTCACATATTTAGATAAAGTTTTCAATACTGTTTTTAACTAATAAAATCTTAAATATTCAAATAATGATTAAATTTATTTCATGACAGGAATATAGAAAAATTAAAAATATCAAATCAAAATAAAGAAGGCATTCAAACCTGACTATAAAAGTTTAACTTCCTATAATTTCGCAAAACGGAACAAAATCATAAACTCGAAAAACTTGGCCACTAAAAAAACTTCCGAAAACTATTAAAAATAACAAGAACATTCGCTTAATTGTAGGAAGACTTTAGGTTAAGCCCGTACAGTTAATAAGCGAGTTAAAAAAGAACTTTACCATTGCAGTATAAAAGACGGCAGTTCTTACATCTAGGAAGTAATTATCTTTCAGAACTTGTACTGGCCTGGATCACAAGTAGAAAGGTCTGGAGGCGTAAATACAAAACTAGGGCCCTTATTTATAATCAGCTATCAAGAGTGACAGCGAGTTTGAGTTCGTATCAGAAATGTCATTTCAGTACAAAACGAGCTGTCAAATCCATACTTGATATTGCTCTCAATCTTGAGATCGCTTCATAAATACGAGCCTTAGTAACGCAGCTATTATAATTGCTTTTCTCTGCAATTTAGGTATATACTATTTCTGCGATATCTACTCGTACCACAGTTTATACTTTCGGTCAAGGAATTTATAACAATTTCCAATTATTTTTTTTCTACTGCCTGATACTTAAACCATCTTCACGATCAGTACTTATTTGGAATTACTCGTAGAAGTTTGCTGTAAGTTCCTGTATAAAACAAATGATACTAAAAACCACTTCAGACTTATTGAATCAAGACAAGACTTATTTATGAGGCACATGCAGTCTAGTTGCTAATTAGCCAAAGCGCAAGATGAATTATTACCTTTGGCCAGCCTAAAAAAATTTATAGTATTTTTAGTTCTTTTGTGCTACGATCGTAGCGTCGTAGCTTAAACAGCTACGCCTTCAGCTACAACGTAGCATTTAATAAGACAGTTTTCTCATTCAAATGCTTATCTGTTTCAACGATAATGTAAGTAAGCTGTTTCAAACATCGCATCTCGGTTTGGCCGGAAAGAGGAGTGATCATTTGACCAACTTTTTTCATTATCTCGAAGAACTCGAATACTTTTATAGTCCTATTTCGCTTTAGTTGTGATTTCCTGTTCATGTTATTTCTTAACATTTAAACTTCAGGCTTAACTGTTAGTGAAGTATTTTGTAAGTACTTAGCTGAATACAAAAAGATAAAAAATGATTTTTGTTATTTTTGTCAGTATACATTTTATACCAAAAATATATAAAACTGTGCGATTGTTTATGCATGAGCTCACTGTCCTATGACCTTATGGTCATAGTCATAGTATGTTTCTCCTAAGAATAAAACAAAATCATTAGCTAATAAAAATACCTTAATTTGTTTAATGTGAGCAGCATAAAGTGTACTGAAAAGCCTTATGCTTGTACAAAAAATTGACTGAGTGTAATTTCAATAACACACAGTGTTGCAGTACAAATTGCGTCATAAGTATGACGTCACGCGAGCAGGCGGTGCTAATTGACAGGGTTACACAAAAAGTAATCGGTCACTTGACGTATATTTACAAGAGTACTCACGCTACCCCTACGAAGCACATTGGTACGAGAGCCTTATCGATCACTCGCATATAGGTACTGTTGCGGGGTAGGCAGACCATTAACGGCTTATTATAGGCCATTTTTTATCATGTTTGTAAAGTTTTGGGCGACCTTTCCGACAGGATTTATTATTACTGTGACGATAACTCAGGGTTGTCAGTTCATTACCTTGATTTTTAATTTACAGAAACACGGAAAAACAAAAAACTGTTTTCTTTTGCAATAGATTTACTACCTCCTCGGTAGTTCTGCGGTAGAGCGATGGACCGGCATTTCAGAGTCGCAGGTTCAAAATCCTGCCCGAGGCGAATTTATTATTTCTTTCTTTGATATTAGATGTAGCGTTCCCACCCAGAAACCTTAAGGGCAGAATTTTATAGTGATAATTTGATAGTCAGTAAGTGATATTATAAGCATCAATCCTAATGTGACTAAAAGCATAAAAATCTACGTTATCGTGCTGTTTAAAACCAAAAGCCTGCAGCTTTTCTGATTGCCCGGAACCATAACCGTTCATTATATTTTTGTTTGCCATTTTCTGTCTAATTCCCCAACAATCCCTATGGCCTCATAACTTTGAAACCAATAACGGAGCGTAGAATCCATTGCTCTCAGAAACTGTAACTCAATTTCAATATACCATAAAAACTGGCTAAGAGCGTGTTTACTACATCTTATTATGGGTTCCTAGAAATAGGACAGGGAATATGACACCATGACGTACCTAAAATAGTACCAAGATCGCGCATTAGAAGATTAGTACTACTTTTATATTGGTAGGTTTTTTTTTGTCCCATTTTGACTTGACCAAAGTTTAATTTTCATTTCATTTTCAGCGTCCTTTGCCTATGAACAGAAATTTGAAGAATCTCTAGGTAAAGAATTCTTTTCTTTTTTTCATTTTTGATTTTACATTTTTTTCCTGTAATTATATTTAATGTAGAATATTAGATAGTTGTTGTAATGAGAGCTAATTGAAGACATACCTACAAACATACGTCTATGATGAATGAAATAATAAAAATCTCCAGTCAATTAAGGAACCCTAAAACGCAAGTGAGGGTGCATGAAATAATACTTGGCAATGAAAAGGCGCAAGGAATAAATCGAAAGGAAACGATGAATTTTTATGTTATACATTTCTTTGATATATACCCTCGATGCGGATGCGTTATTCTTTGCTTTGTGAATAAGATGTTATGTTAGGTAGTTGGTAATATAGGGTCTTAAATCATGCTACTGTAAAGGAAAGTAGTACCACTAGGAAAGGAAATATACCTAACTATGAAATAAATACTAATAATTGATTGAGAAACATACGAATTGCAAATCAATTTGATCATATCGCTCTATAGATATCAACTCTCATATTAAGCGACTTCTTCTTTTTTTATTTTATGGCATAAATAGTAGAGTCAAAGTAAAGTTTCTATTTTAATTATTTTATACATAAACTAATATTTTGTTGGACTCGGTATACAAAACGAAAGAAAAATGACTTTCTTGTAGCTCTATAAATTTTTCCCGTCTTCGTAATGGAAACTATTTGCGATAGTTGCTTACAAATGAGTCATTATGATTGGTCTTTATTATTTATTTATATATAATAAATGTTTTAAGCCTGCCATTTTATACCCGCAGTGTATAGTAATTAAGTATTTTCGAAATGGAAAAGTTTACTGCGTTTTAAAATTATCTTAATTTTTAAGGTAAACTAAATTCAGGGCAGGATAAATGTTCTAATCATGATTATGATTGAATGACAAGTGATGAAGACGATATCGTGCTTTTAAGTTCGGAGAGCACATTATGTAAGTAAGTTGATACACAAATGCCGCCAGAAGCCTACCAAGACGTCGTCAGTCGATCCAAAACCCCACACGACAAAATAAGACTAATGCCTGCGAATACTTAAAAAGGAACAACCCAATGAGAGCTAGCCAAAGAAACGAACAGTCCTCATAAATAACAAACAAAACAACGGCAAGAGAAATTAAACAACGAGTCGAGGCTTGTCCGTCCGTTTCCCTTCGTCCGGGAAGCTCATTCGTTTTATACTCACCTGGGGAGTAAACGGGTGGAATATACGGGAAAGGAATGTGGACGGGTCTGTTTTTCTTCATTAGATAGTAATGAAAAATAAAGGCAATTGAAACAAAGTAACGGCAAAAAAAACTAAATAGCAGCAAGGAAACGAGAAAACGACAAAAGGTACAAAACAACGGCAAGAGAAATTAAACAACGAGTCGAGGCTTAAGTGCTGCCATATTAGTGTACTCAAGGCAAAATAGAAGCGAAAGAAGTAGGATTAACTGCATAAATATAAGAGCTATCAATAAATGGATTGGCATGAAAGACGCAGCCACGATGACTTGACTGGCGGAGAGAGTTTGCAAACCAGTTAGGGCATGGAAACATATTCACAATTAGTATGAAAGCACAGCAAAATAATCTAACAAACGCGACAGTTATACGACCAAATATCACCCCGTATATCCCAATCTAATGGTCGAGATCTTTTCGGGCGTACATTCGATTAGATAAGATTAGATTAAATACCTTCAACTGTAAGTACACTCCGGAGACCATAAAAGTCCTTAAATGGTATAAGATGGCGCCCTTTGAGCTCCTTCATCAACACAAAATGTTATGCTATTGTTTTCTGATGTCATAGAGATACCAATTTTTTGCCTCATTTTCAAAAAAAGTGGCAAAAGCATGAATAGATTGTAGATTTCGTCGCTGCATTCATTCATTTCATTTTTATCCATTTAAATTTTCAATCTCATATCCTATTGGTCTAATCCCTTGCCTGATAGCCTTATAACATAACATAACCTCGAGAAGGGTATTTGCCTAATTTCTCTAATTTAGGAGTACAAAAGCATATAGTCCTACCTAATGCAGTAGCTTATCGTTTCTTTTGTGTGTTTCACTTAGCTGTTAGTAGTGTGCTCACGCAAGCGAATTAAGGGCTCGTACAGACCAGGTTAGTACGCTTAGTTTATCTTTTTTATCTAAAATAACGGAAATTATAGTTGGCCTATACGAATGTTCCAATTGTCGTACAGACAATGGGCCCATGGGATCTGCTGCAAAAAGATTTTGTTCATCGATGCATCCGGCGACCCGACGACTGGCAGTTTTTTTTCGATCAGGGAAAAAGTTCAGATAGGCAATGCTGCCAGCCTTTTAGGATCCTAATGGACTTCTACAGCATGCCCGGGAGAAGAAACAGCTGGCACTTTGTGTTTTTCTATTGCTCCCAGTTTAGCATAGAAAAATTAGCTGGATAAGGAAATTAGCTGAATTTCGGGACCGAACCAACATCTGGCAAATTAGCTCAACATGCAACGAAAACGAGAACTAATTCAAAAATTGATAGATTTCCGATATTGAAAAGTTGAAGCAGTGGAAACTACTCCCATATACGTAACAGTGAAATGGATCCAGTGTTATTCACAGCCATTCTGCGGCAGGTATGGAGCTGCCTGGCAGAAAGCCAGCCAGCAAATCTACAGCATACGGGCTGATAAAGTCTGACTGATAAAAAAACTACACAATTCTGTACTGCACAACAAAACGGATGTTTTAAAATAATATGGAGATAAACTTAAGTAGAGGCAGTAATATTGAAGCGTCGTCTGTAACTCTGCAAACGAACTTATTCTTCATTAATCAAATGAGAGAATTACAATTTTACGCATCCACTAACTAACCAAATGACGTTGTTTAACTGAAAAAAACCACGTTCAGCAGTAACTTGGTTGTTTTTGATAGAATAGTAGTACCTACTTATCGACAGAAACTGAACCAGTGATGTACCTATTAAATCACCGTAGGTACCTGCGTACATCGTCATCATCATTATCAGCCACAACAGTCCACTGCTGGACATGGGCCTCCCCAAAATTAGGGGTATATGCCATACTCACCACGCTTGGCAGGCGGGTTGGTCAGCGCAGTAGAAGTTTTCCATTCACAGGGAACGCTGCTGCCCATTCCCTGGATCTATCCCTTAGTCGCCTTTTACGACAGCCGCAGGAAGATTTGGGGTGATGCTATTATAACCCGGCACCACGGTACTGCGTACGTATTGACTTCACCCTGTCTAACAGAAATGTGACATGACAAGATCAGACCGTATCTCGGTACATACAGTCCGTACTGAGTCTACGTTATGATTAGATACCCATATTGATTGTGCTCGTACTTTCCACTCCAGGTCATAATAAAAGTAGCAACTAGCGACCAATTTTAATATCACTTTAAGTAAGAATCATTTTATTCAATTTATAAACAAAAAACGTCAGATCTTTTTTCATCTGAAAAACACTTTATTAATGTAAAAGCTGGTGATGATTCTGAACTCTTTAAGAAACAAAGGACGAATTAAGAAAAATGAATTGTATTAGTAAAACCATTATTTTACACACAGAATAATTTTACAATCCATAGATCTTTGAACCACAAAGTCCATAGAACAAAATAAGAAAGAAAGAAAAAATAAATTAATAACGGAGCTACCGAGGTGGTAGCGGGAGTGGCGAATTTATTTATATGGACACGTCCATGCAAAAAAGACTACAAATACAGGGTGTTAATTTAATTGCGTGCCATAGCTTAGGAGGTGTGTCAGTAACGTTAAAGGAGCCTATAAAAAAAAAAAAAAACCAACTCAAAAAATAAAAAGAACAAAAGTCGGTAGGTAGGTATTCATAATGATTCCCAGAGATGCGTCTAGCTCTCGCGCTATAACCAATCCCGCGCGACGCGCGAGTCGCATCTACCACTGATAGCGACTCGCGTGGGCTAGGTTATAGCGCGAGAGCCAGACGTAACTCCTGGAATCATACTAAATACCGACTTTTGTTTTGAAACACCCTCAAAGCTATGGCACGCAATTAAATTAACACCCTGTATTTGTGTTGTTTGGGGATCTAACCCACGACCCCAAGGCCCTACGGCCAGTCAAACCGGTATTCAGTTTAACCCTCTCACAACAGAAAGACGCCAACCGTCTTCTTGGGGCTAAGTAAACTTCCGGCGCGAGCGCGGTCCGGATGTGTTGCTTCCGTTGGCCTTTCTGTATTATCAAGTCCGCCTTTTCAGCGAAAGTGTATTTCTGCACTTTACCGTGATTTTGTATTCTTATCCAAGGCTTAGTAGGTTAGCGTGTGCCTATAGACACTATAGATAATATAAATAAGTACACTGCCTTTGTGGAATTGAAGCCACGACCTCTGTCTGTCAGTAGTATATAGCACTATTGCTATTCCATGTTTACAGCCCGTAAAAAAGTACTTACTTGTACAATAGGTAACTAGGTAGGTAGTGGCGGAACTACCTTTGTTTGGGTCGTTGATGCTCTGCCTACCCCATCAGGGATACAGGTATGTAAGTATGGTAATAAGTACCTAATTTCCTAAGCAAAACAAACCAAAGGTAGGAAAATCTATCTATACCTACAGCAAATATTAGCATTGTTTAGTTACACACAACATTGAATAAAATTTGAATTACCTATCTGCACAAAACAGATCACATTTTATTAAATCCTTATTCACATTGTTCCCCTTCGCATAGCTGTATCACGAAGTTTTTTACATTTTGTATTTTTGCACTTAACACTTTTGGTTTTATTCTCCAGCCGAAGGTTTAAAGTGTCGATAATGATATGATTGAGGTGTCAGCCAGAGGGCGTTATTACGCCGGGAATCGAAGCTGTTTACGCTTATGTAAAATATTGGTTGTAGGTCAGGTGCTGGATGATTCAAAACTTTGGAGTTTAGGTAAATTTCAATGATTTATGTCAGAAAAGCGTGGTTAATTTTTAATTTTACTATAATGTTAGAACTTCATTATTTAAATAGAATGGTTTTAATGATGTTATTTTTTTCACAAAACACATTACAAAAATAAGAAACACAATCACGTAACATAACAAACAGAAGGTAGGCCGACATTTGTAGCATGCATCCACAGCAACAGTTATTTCACCACTAAGAACCTTTCATAACTTAAAATTGACATCCATCTCCTGAACTACAATCTGTCGGCTGTCTCGCAGAATATTTACAACGTATAATGCGGTATATTCCGAACCGGGGATCGGCGGCAAATTAGGTGGAATTACGCGGGTCTATAATAATATTCGAGTGACGCGCCAACTTGAGATGAAGAGGGATATTGGAGGTGTGTAGAGGTTAAAGGAGTTAGCTTTAAAAAAAATATAATAGTACTTTTTAAACAAATTTAATTAAAATTAAATGAAATAATGGTTTATCTACAGCAGAAATGTGAAAATGTGTCTCAAATACAAAAAAAAAACATCAGTATTATTACGATTTGTCTCCACCTGTCCATTTTGTATTCCACGAAGTCTCAATTAACAATAAGCATCTAAAAAGCTTTGCATTAGAAAAGTACCAAAAGCGGCCAAAATAAAATTAATACGAAAAGTACCCCCCCTCTTCTTTGTTGCCACCTTATACTATAAAAACAACTTACTATATCTCCTCCTAATATAATTATCATTTTCATGTTATCAATACTGTAGTGACGATCCTGAATCTACTCAAGGTCATATATTTGCCTGACACTGAGTCAATGATAGGAAACCTGGCATTCCCGAAACACAACAACGGAACTT
Source organism: Scrobipalpa atriplicella (assembly GCA_029255725.1). Classification (NCBI taxonomy): domain Eukaryota; kingdom Metazoa; phylum Arthropoda; class Insecta; order Lepidoptera; family Gelechiidae; genus Scrobipalpa; species Scrobipalpa atriplicella. The sequence continues at coordinate 10,205 of JARACY010002713.1, forward strand.
TAAAATTTATAAAGGCTAATTATAATTACAGCGGACTCCTATAAGCGCGTTTCATTTCAACTCAATGTGCCGAAGTAATACTTATGGCTTAAAAAGTATTCTTCATAACCTTCAATGTGGATTGATGGATGCGAAATATTTTACGCATATATTTTAGGAATATTACATGTGATAAGTTGCGTTAATACCTTTCCTTCATGATGTGATGGGAATGAACGTAATTTTATACCCATTTTGCATGTTATATAAATAAGTAGAGCTGTTGATTTAATAATTATATTTTTTGTTATCATGTTTAACGATCTAGTCAAGAGCAAGCAAGTTTTAATAAACACTTTTAAAATGAGGTGTACAAAACTTTCTGTAGGTAGGTACCAATTTACATTATTACTGGGTGCATAATGCCAGAGAATTAATAATCTGATGGTAAAGTTTATTAGTCATTCCATGCTTCGGAAGGTACGTTTAGCCGTGGGTTCCGGTTGACATCGTAGATATAGCCATGCCAGCTGTCATTTGGTGGCTTAAAAATGTTGACAGCTGGGTTGGCCACTAACCTGGCAAATAATCTACTCTAGGATTAATTCTGGTTTCTCTTCTGGGTGGCTGAAGTTCGATGGCAGTCAATCTGTCTAAAAACCAGTCTCCTCTTCTAATCGCCTAGATTAAGTAGCCGACTGAAATATTTTCCTAAACGCTAGGAAAGAAGACAACGGGAACCGCTTTGTCTTTGAGAAAACCAGTACTTGCTCATCTCGGGAACAGTCACCACGACACAAGTACCCCACTTCAATCAAGTTTTAATTAAGCAAGTGTGTCCCCAGCGAGGTCGTTTCAACTTTTTTCCATTCGAAATCGTAAGGAGTCTACGCTAATTTTCTTTTGATTGCCCTATTCGAAGTTGGATCGGTACCGTTGATAGGAAAAGTGACGTAGTTTCTTTCATTTGTACTGTAAATTGAATGAAAGTAAAATTGTTGGTTAGTTTTTCAGGGCACTGACCGGTAAAAAAGAATCTACTAGACTACTTTGCTTATTTTCAAGTTCACAAAGCGGTTAGCGATAAAAATAAATATAATTGGATTAGGTTTAGTTAGTTGCTTTTCAAATAGGTTAATTAATAAAAGGAGTTTTCCGTCCATGAGCAAGTGTCCAAAACAAAACTCTGGTTTATTTGTGAGTTAAGTTAGTCAGGGGCAAAAAACACTGAAAAAAAGACTTTATAACATTGATTTAGGAACTTGTTTATGATTATAAATGACAATTATTGTTATTTTAAGGCAACGTGCTCGTATCTAAACAAGTCTTGATCAATGTTATCAAGTGTTTTTTCAGTGTACCTAATTATGTATCAAACTTTTCGATTAACGTCGTACCTACATTCTTTTCGAGTTTACCAAAGTTTAATTAAAAACTCTAGTTGTCAGGGCGTCGTTTTCCAAGATTACGCTGAAGAGAGAGTTCAGAACAAATACAAAGCATCAAGGGCCTCAGGTAGTTAAAACATCGGATTTATTGATTCTGGGTGCACGAGATAGTCTTCTGATTGTCTGCTCCTAGGGTTGTACCGTTGTTTTAAAAACATTCTTTCGGTCTTTCCCTATTTATGCCGAAGACCGGGCAAAGTGGAGTAGAAAAAGCTGGAAAGCGGACCCCAGTATTAGGCCGGGAAAACGTTAGGCAGAAAAAGAAAAAGTGGTATATTCCCACAGTAAAAACTAGCCTATGTCCGTCTCCAGGTTCTTATCGAATTTCATTAAAACTGGTTCAGCTGTTCAGACGTGAAATGTACAAACAAACGAAGAGAGTTACTTAGAATATGAATATTGAGGTCAAATTGAGGGATTTGAGATCTTTTGTCGAGGTTTTTCTAATAGTTACCATCTATGTCAATCGATAGGCATTCATTTGCCCGCCATCTCAATTGATGGGAAAAGATGATGCAGACTATGATGGAGCAGGATTGCCTGGCTAGATAGTGCCTATTCACAGTCACCTTGAAAAGGCCCAGGTTATTGCCAGGCCAAGGCACAGGTAAAAAGCCTCTTTGTGCGAATGCTTGCAATATCTTCAATACAGGGTGTAAAAAAAGTACTACGTTCCTTTAAACCACAATGTTCTACTGATGATACCAAACAACTTTCCTAAAGAAGAAAAATTTTAGCTCAAAAAAAATTTCTGGTGATTGATCAATCGTTGATGATTGTTTGGTGATTGATCAATCGGTGATGATTGTCTGGTCTTTGATCAATCGTTGATGATTGTCTGGTGATAGATCAATCGTTGATGATTGTCTGGTGATTGATCAATCATTGATTATTATCTGGTGATTGATCAATCGTTGATGATTGTCTGGTGATTGATCAATCGTTGGTGGTTGTCTGGTGATTGATCAATAGTTGATGACTGTCTGGTGATTGATCAATCGTTGGTGGTTGTCTGATGATTGATCAATCGTTGATGACTGTCTGGTGATCGATCAATCGTTGATGATTGTCTGATGATTGATCAATCGTTGATGATTGTTTGGTGATTGATCAATCGTTGATGATTGTCTGGTGATTGATCAATCGTTGATGATTGTTTGGTGATTGATCAATCGTTGGTAGTTGTCTGATGATTGATCAATCGTTGATGATTGTTTGGTGATCGATCAATCGTTGATGATTGTCTGATGATTAATCAATCGTTGATGATTGTCTGGTGATTGATCAATCGTTGATGATTGTTTGGTGATTGATCAATCGTTGATGATTGTCTGGTGATTGATCAATCGTTGATGATTATTTGGTGATTGATCAATCGTTGATGACTGTCTGGTGATTGATCAATCGTTGGTGGTTGTCTGATGATTGATCAATCGTTGATGACTGTCTGGTGATCGATCAATCGTTGATGATTGTCTGATGATTGATCAATCGTTGATGATTGTTTGGTGATTGATCAATCGTTGATGATTGTCTGGTGATTGATCAATCGTTGATGATTGTTTGGTGATTGATCAATCGTTGGTAGTTGTCTGATGATTGATCAATCGTTGATGATTGTTTGGTGATTGATCAATCGTTGGTAGTTGTCTGATGATTGTTTGGTGATTGATCAATCGTTGATGATTGTTTGGTGATTGATCAATCGTTGGTAGTTGTCTGATGATTGATCAATCGTTGATGACTGTCTGGTGATTGATCAATCGTTGGTGGTTGTCTGGTGATTGATCAATCGTTGATGACTGTCTGGTGATTGATTAATCGTTGGTGGTTGTCTGGTGATTGATCAATCGTTGGTGGTTGTCTGATGATTGTTCAATCGTTGATGATTGTTTGGTGATTTATCAATCGTTGATGACTGTCTGGTGATTGATCAATCGTTGGTGGTTGTTTGGTGATTTATCAATCGTTGATGACTGTCTGGTGATTGATCAATCGTTGGTGGTTGTCTGATGATTCATCAATCGTTGATGATTGTTTGGTGATTGATCAATCGTTGATGACTGTCTGATGATTGATCAATCGTTGGTGGTTGTCTGGTGATTGATCAATCGTTGATGATTGTTTGGTGATTGATCAATCGTTGGTGGTTGTCTGGTGATTGATCAATCGTTGATGACTGTCTGGTGATTGATCAATCGTTGATGATTGTTTGGTGATTGATCAATCGTTGATGATTGTCTGGTGATTGATCAATCGTTGGTGGTTGTCTGGTGATTGATCAATCGTTGGTGGTTGTCTGGTGATTGATCAATCGTTGGTGGTTGTCTGGTGATTGATCAATCGTTGATGACTGTCTGGTGATCGATCAATCGTTGATGATTGTCTGATGATTGATCAATCGTTGATGATTGTCTGATGATTGATCAATCGTTGTTGATTGTCTGATGATTGATCAATCGTTGATGATTGATCAATCGTTGATGATTGACTGGTGATTGATCAATCGTTGATGATTGTCTGGTGATTGATCAATCGTTGATGATTGTCTGGTGATTGATCAATCGTTCATGACTGTCCGGTGATTGATCAATCGTTGGTAGTTGTCTGGTGATTGATCAATCGTTGATGACTGTCTGGTGATTGATCAATCGTTGGTGGTTGTCTGGTGATTGATCAATCGTTGGTGGTTGTCTGATGATTGATCAATCGTTGATGATTGTTTGGCGATTGATCAATCGTTGATGATTGTCTGATGATTGATCAATCGTTGATGATTGTCTGGTGATTGATCAATCGTTGATGGTTGTCTGGTGATTGATCAATCGTGGATGATTGTCTGGTGATTCATCAATCGTTGATGATTGTCTGGTGATTGATCAATCGTTGATGACTGTCTGGTGATTGATCAATCGTTGGTGGCTGTCTGATGATTGATCAATCGTTGATGATTGTTTGGTGATTGATCAATCGTGGATGATTGTCTGGTGATTGATCAATCGTTGATGATTGTCTGGTGATTGATCAATCGTTGATGATTGTCTGGTGATTGATCAATCGTCGATGATTGTCTGGTGATTGATCAATCTCCGGGATCTGCAGTTTAGTATGGACAAGGCAAAATTTTATTTCGAGCTAAACATTTTGTGCTTTGGGGAAGGTGTTTGAAGTCATCAGTAGAACATATTGTGGTTTAAAGGAACGTAGTCGTTTTTTTTACACCCTGTATACCTAAGAGTAGAATCCCAACCAGTATCTCGTGCCCCGGAGATGGAATGAGGTAGTAGATCATGAAACGGCACATTATCGAAAATACAATATTTACCGTAAAATACTTTTCTTAAATATTTACTGTCGATCCGTGACAGCCCTGTTTGTTGAGAGCGAACTCAATACGTTTCCAATTATGCCGGATAAAGTTTTCCGAAGTGGCTCGGGACTGCAGAAAGACTATTCAGATGCTGGAGGAAACTTTTAATTCGATAGAGTATTATCACAACGTATAATTGTATTACTTCCATACTTCGATAATGCAATACGTCCATTAGGAGTTTCTTCGACAAGTATTGATTTGGGAAAATTTTCATTCTGAAGTATAGGTATATGGCATACGTAGTATTATAAAATTTATCTTATTTTTTTATCCAACAACGTAACAAAGACACTTTTTATTAGGTTGTGACGGTCTTCCTACCTCGTAAGAGACTAAGGCGTGACTGTCACATGATAAATGTAATTATGTAAAAGAGTACTTCTCCATTTTGTTTCTGTGCCCAAAATAAAAACACGTTTAAAGTATGATAGAAAAACATTGAATGTGCCAACTGCCCTTCCTTCCGGGCATACTGTAGTGTATTGCAATTTAGGCGATGAGCTGACAACCTGTCACTATAGCAATACACATTACAACCTAAATTGCCCTTAATATTTTGTCAGACGTGCCGAAGGCGCCATTTGCTAGGCGTTTTATGTTTGCCTTCCCCTTTAGGGATAAAGGCATGACTTTTTATATGTATCTGAAAATCCTTACTCATTTGAGTGGTCTATCAGGTCACCGAACGACCCGATAAACTTTGACATCAGAAGTTTCAGATTCCTAGAAACTGCGTAACTTAATTCAGCGCACAGCACTTGACAGTGGCGTTCCTTGTGAAGTTTTTCCGAATGGGAGATTACATCCGGTTTCCGGTCTCCGTAAACCGGAAGTCGACCCGGGCCGGATCCGCCGGAGCAGTCGATTCTTATTGCTCAGTGTTTGTTGTTGTGTGTTGTTTTAATAAGTGTTTTTATTTTTAGTTTAAACGTTTAAACAAGTTGGTTATGATTAGGATTATGAATTCTCCTGATCGGCAAAAAAAGTGCCTACTCGAAAATTTCTTTATTTTAGTTTTACAGGTTTTAGAGGTTTTATTTTTTACATTACATGTATGGAAAACTTTAATATTTGGTCCGGTTTTGCCATCACATTTTGTATCTATACCTCTATTTGGTCTGTGTACTTTATCCTTGGTCTTAGTTAAATAGGCGAATACGATACCAAAGTGTCGAGGCTAATATACCTTGTATAATTTATCAAGGTGTTAATGATCAGTATGTGATGAATTACCTCATAAACAGATCGTACTGAAACTGTTAAGCAGAGAATCCATGAATTTGAACAGAATATGCTTTAACTTTGTGGAGGTCCATGTCCAGCAGTGGACTGTTGTTGCTGATGATGATGATGATGATGATGCTTTAACCTTCAAAATTGAACCTAAAATAGCTCTATTATTGTAATCATTTTTGAGAATGTGTAGGAATGCGAAAATTGCTGTATCACATAATTTGAAAGCATCCTCTGCGGAAGCAAACAATGTACTTAAGCAAAGCAATCATAGTGCTTTTTACTCGACTTTTTTCGCGCGTATCTTCTATGTATGTATTTTTATAACCAAATCAAAAACATTGTGTTTTTTTTCGTGTCTAAAACGGAATAATTATGTTATTTAAGTGACTACACGTGTAAACAAATTCCCAATCCCAAGATAATGAGTACATTTCAGGAAATTATTAGTTCGTTCCACGTGGAGAAGATTTCATAATAGAATTTTGAGAACATTTTTGTTTTTATCGCAGAGGGGAGTCAGCAGTCTACTAGTGGTCTGAGACAGGGCTTACGACCTTGAAGTCTCGGATTCGATTCTAGATGGGGGACCACGACTTTGTGTTGTTGTTTCTAGTTTGGTTAGGACATTGCAGGGCGACCGAAAAGTAAGATGATCCATGCTGTCGGATGAGCACGTTGATAGTCTGTGTCCCATTTGAATAAAAGATTGACGGAATAGAGAGTGCACGCACAATGCATTTGTGTGCACTCTTAGGCATTTAAAATTAAGTCCTGCGCAGATGATGGATCTCTGAAAAGATTGGCCGCCGTCATAATTACGTTGAAGATTAAACGTGTTGTACATAAACAGAGATACTTATTGAAGTAAAGATATTTTCTGATTCAATTAAAATGCGAAAAATCGGTCAAATAAGAAAATAGCGTACAAAACCTAATCAAAAATATGTCCATCTGTTAATACCAGTAATCAGTAAATCGGTTTCGCGCCTGGGGACGAAAGTTGCGGCTGTCGCAAGTTGTTAGAACGATAGGCGCGAAGGGATAATTATCTGCACTCGAGGATGTTGCAGACTCTAAAGATTATCTTTTTTTCCTTCCTGTTAATAATATGAAATAGAGACCGCTGATATTTCGTCCATGATATTTTTATGCCAGACTTTGCAAAACAGTTGTTTTTCGGATAAGCTCGCTCCCATCGTAATAGTACCTAGTTGGTCCATTACAATACAACAAAACCCATCACGGCTAGAGTTCCGTACCGAATACTGATAGGGGTTGTTCACCAAACGAAACTGAACAACTTTCTCCAGGAAATTCTTTCAGGAAATGAAGAAAAATTTTGGTTTTTCCATACAAATTGTGTGATCGAGGTCACGCCACGTTTATAAGTCGAGTTGGTCACTTTTTTATGGGATTTTTAATTTCTAAAAACAAGAAACAGTTGGGTCATTATAATGGTTTTTTATCGTTAGCATAGAATTTTTTTCTGTTAAAAAAGGCGTTCCTCAAACTGTCTAATAGTAATCACTTATTGGTCCGCCGCTTGGAGACCAAACTTGCGGCTGTCACGAGCAGTTAGAAGGATAGGCCCAGTGGGATCATTACTCGATGTTCCGAACACCCTTATTGGCTTGAAGTTGGTTCTTTTCCTGTCGAGTGTGTGGAAGTAGTTTTTCATGTTTTCTTAATTAAATGTTGGTGTAGGTATATACCAGTAGGTATAGATAGGTTTTTACCGCTTAGCCAGGAAAAGCCTGACCTTCTCACTTTATTCCCAACCAGGTGTCTTAAAAATACCTACAAATACAATTTTCATGTTTCTCTTATATTAATTACTAAGGCTCGTATTTATAAAGCGATCTCAAGATTGAGAGCAATATTGAGTGCGGATTTGACAGGTAATTTTGTCAAATTATTTAAACTTAAGTGAGACATGATAAATCAAATCATGAGGTAATTTTGTACTGGAATGACATTTCTGATACGAACTCAAACTCGCTGTTACTCTTGAAAGTATACAAAAACTAAATACAGTTTGACTTTTTCCCACGTACATTATAACACAGTTTTATAATAATTTGGTCGTCAAAATCAAGGTTCCTATAAGCTAAAATCGTGAGAAGATACTATGCAGTTTGACCTATCACCTCAAGGGACCTAATATCTAAAGATTAATGTTACTAAGTCTTGGAAATGACTTTATAGCGTAAATTCACATGGTTAGATGTGAATCTAATTTTACATAAATGAGTCTAGTAGGTGATCATGTCGAATAAACGATTATCATTGATTATAAAGGCAAAATCAACCCTTTAAAATTTAGCTGATTAAAAAAACAGCGCAATCTACGGCACAATAAATTATTTAAAAAGAGAATTTTTAACGGATTTAGGTTGTATTTCTATTTAATTTAAATTCATTCAAAGTGTTTTCAGAAAATGAGTACACAGTTGTGCAAATAAGAGCGAACACTTTGTAAACCTATTTTTATTTGTTTAATCTAAACTAGATTTCTAGTTCAATCATTTTGTAGTTTTCTTCGTATTTGTTTTCGTCTTAAGTCTTTCTGATGATAAACGACCATTCGATCAAATTCTTATAGATTCTCGCTCTTCTAATTTGACATTTTGGTGACAATGACGAATGATAGGATTTTAACAATCACCTTTTTATTATATCAGTCCTCAGATTAGCCATTATTATCAACCAAATCCCAGAGCAGGACCAAAGGTAGGACCGAAACGTGAGCATCCCCTGTTTTGGGGCTAGTTGCCACACTCACCACGATTGGCAAGCAGATTGGCGAGCACTTCTTCTTCTTCTTCTCGAATTTGCTATTAAATTTAAATTCTTGATGCCCAAAACGTGGCCTCATCGATAGCATTATGGTTGGCGTCAAACACGGTTGGCGTTAAGCGATGTACCTACTCAATCACTCATTGTTGCGGACCAATATTATAATTTTAATAAAGAATTTTGTTTCGTATTTTATAATATAAATTGAAAGGATAATAATGCGATTTCAACAAAATTTCAATTCAATTAGATCAAACGACAATTATCCGCCCAAATCCAGCATTACTCTAAAACCGAACCACGAAATAATAATATTATTAGTCAATTTGCTGATTATCCCGAGAAGGGCCAATTAGCAAATTAAAATAATTATAAAATCGTTTCCTGATACGCCGGCTGAGCAGGGCATCTGGCGATGTTACATTCTCTGATTAACTTCCCCCAAATTGCCTTGTGGTCGCGTCGGAATGCCTTTAAAACTTGCGATTAAATTGTATTAAAATACTTTTTGAAAGTGAAAGCTAGAAAAAAAAAATTAGGTTTAAACACTCTTGACCGATGTCTCCAAACTCTTGCCAGTTGCTTTACTTCCCACGCGTACTGTAAGGCCAGTAAAATAATCAAAAATGGTAGATACCTAGGCTCGTATTTATAAAGCGATCTCAAGTTTGAGAGCAATATTAAGTGTGGATTTGACAGGCCGTTTTGTACTAAAATTTCTGATACAAACTCAAACTCGCTGTCACACTTGAGAGCTGATTATAAATACGGGCCCTAATCTTTAAAAACAAAACACTATCCAGTATGCTAATTTAGGCAGATTTGGCAACTACTTACAACTTTTTAAACCCGAATACTCTGCCTTTTAAGGTACAGAATAAAGGCTTGATTTTTCATGCATATAAATAAATAGAGCATATTTTATCAGTAATTTTATATCAGTCAAAAATACACGTTCAAGTCCATATACTTACAAGCTTTTACAGTACGTCAGGGAAAATCTTTTTATCGTTCCGAGACCAGCATAAAAGCACTTGATCGTCGTAATAAGATAATCGTAATCGAATTGTTTAAAGCAACTGAAGATAACCTAATTAGGATCCCGGATCTGAATTTATTGAGGTAAGAGAATGTTTTGTCTTCTCAATTACGGCTTTATAATGTCGGGGACACCCTAATATGGGGCAATTTCTATGATATATTGCATAATGAATTTTTGAGCTTTATTTAATGCTTGACTTCATTAGCTTGATTTTCTTTGGTTTGTGAGAAAATTCATTTTGCGATTTTCGATTGTAAGTAGGTATCTCAAATCAACATAATTACTTTCATTATAATCAAGCCTGGGATTCAATGATACCAGTCAAGCATGGAATCCCGAATATAACAAAAAATAAAAGTACTCTAGTTACCTGATAATTTATTTTACGGGTATATTTATAGGTCAAATTTCAAACTGATTAACGAAAATAGACACGAAGAAAGCACCGAAATCCTAGAAATCCAAAAACATTTCACCAAAATACATTTCTTTTTTTGAATATTTTATGGCTTGGATTCAAGTCCTTAAAGCCAAAAATACATTAATTAAGAGTGAGTGAACGAAATAAACAACGGTAAAAGCACAACAAGGAACAATCCCGATTATTCCGGTCCCTAGGTGATCATTCGACGAGTGAACGAGTGAATGAATGAGTATCGCCTAATGGGCGAAGACTGTGCTGTAATAAAACAAAAGACCGGTTTGCGGACGAGTATTAATCTTGTAGGAGGGTCTTTCGGGTTTGCATTTACTTAGGTAATCGAAGAAAAGAAGACTGAAATAGATACCAAACTAAACAGAACATCTAATTAACGTCTAGGGCCCGTATTAATAATCAGCTCTCAAGAGTGATAGCGAGTTTGAGTTCGTATCAGAAATGTCATTTCAGTACACAACGGTCTGTCAAATCTATACTTAATATTGCCCTCAATCTTGAGATTGCTTTATAAATACGAGCCTAAGTGTCAAAATTAAAATTAAAAGAAGCTTTTATGTCATCGCCGCACATTCATTGCAACATCTCCGCGACGTGAAGCTGCTCCAAGGACATAATTAATTAGATCATAATCCCGATTTGATCATAATCCTGTGACATGTAATTTTATACGTATTTAAATCAGTCCCCTTTATTAAAGTTGTAGGTACTAGTTTAACAAATTCAGTTACTAATTTTATAGAATTTAATTTCCTGCCCGGATTAGCCTAAAACGTTAAGTATGGTACACACTAGGAGCAATTATTTTAGGAACAAAGTATTTTCTCGAGAAGCGATCTCAACCCAAAAAAATGTTTTAATAATTTTAAATCAAAACATTTTTTGTGAATACGAGGTTTTTGAATACTTACCGTTCCAACTTCAACTTTTATTGAGTAGAGATAGAGATATTTTTTAAATGCCTAGGGATAAATTATCAAGTTCATTGGCGTTTTTCATCGCCAATTTATTTAGTTCTTTTCTTTTTGTAGAGACAAACTATTTAGCTGCCAAAATAATAATGAAATCAGTCGATGCAGTTTGTGCTAGTATTTATTGTACCCAAGATCTTGGACAAACTAATTTGATTTTTTAAGATTTGATTTTAAATAGTACAAATACAGCTTGACATGTTTCTTAAAAGACGTAGAGAAAGTCTTATGGACTTTCTATAAACCTCACTCTATGGTAGTTATTTTTAGTTACTGGTCAGGGAATAATTTTTATTTGTCGAATGCTCCCAGTGAGCACCACTCTTTAAAGGAGCAAATTCAAAATTGCTTAGCAAGGAAGCAATTCGGCCGACCTGAATCCAGATAAAACCTTAGAAATTTATCTGTCGTTAACAAAAAGGAAGCACAAAAGGAACCCGATACGATTCTCGAATTAATTTTCTACCCGCATTTCGTGAGATACCTGCGAATCAAAGAGCTAGATTGGAGTAGATTACGCAAGACCTTGCGAGCGATAAAATCCAATAATCAGGGTTTTGAGTCCCGCTAAAGTTATTCTTCTTGGACTGTTTTATTTTGTTGTTGCAGTAATAAAGTGCCAGTTGTAAAAAAAAAACCTTAACTAAGTATTTGATGTCTCACCATGAAAAATGCCTTCTCATTCTTCAAAATCATTTACTTTCTAATCACCAACTTTATAAACGTTCATTTTAAAAATTACCTAGCTGAAGAAAAGTGCCTAAACTGAAAATTATGTTTAACATGAAAACTGTGCCACATTTTTGTGAAGGTACAGCTAGTTACCTAAATACATAACAAAAATATTTTCTTTCAATCTAGAAAAGAAAATACTCATTTACTTTGATACCTGTTCAAAGAGATTGCCTAGTCTAATTCATTTTAGATCTGTGCTTCGAATAATGTACCTGCACGTTGGACCAGACAGTGGAATTGTTATTTAATTTCTATGTGCTCTTTTAGGCTTTTGAATTTAGAACCTTTTATGGCCGTTTATACAATTAAATTAGGTAAACCTTCTCTAAGATTTTACCTTAAAAACCGTAAAACACGATATTTACACGTCCAGCTCTACTAAACACAGGCTATTCTTCAAGCCAGATACAATCAATTAATTTTCGCTGGGGAAGGCTTCGCAAGGGTTGCTACAGACCGACTGCTATTCAGCTGCACTCCAATTTCCTTTCAATGTTCCAAGTAATTGAGCTGAAGTCAGCACTACGCACGATCTCAAATGGGCATAGATCTAGGAATTGGACAGCCCAATCGTGTAATACTGGATAATGGACGGACATTACTCTAGTTTTGTCAGTGTCCTAGAAACTTATGCAGTTTCAAGGCTATGAGCACTTCTTGCATTTGATATGTCCAGTCCATAGTGTACAATGTTTGCTACCGAGTACCGTCGCTTATATTACTATTAGTTGTGTTTCTAACCAGGCAAAAATAGGTTACATTAAAATCGAACATTTTTAGTTTTAAAACACTTTATTGAAATGCCATAATGTTTTCTAGTAATATCCTTTTGACTTTAGCTTATGCTAGAATAGCTGATTGAGAAAACTCAAGAGTACTGTTTGTTTATGACAGAAAACTAGACTAACTTGCATATTATGCAGTTTGCAGTCAGACTACAGTCCCTTTACGGTTGGCAACACAGCCCACCCGCAAAGTGATTCACGATTTCTGATAAATTCGACTCTGGCGCGCATTATTTGACGTCATAAGGACACGCCTCCTTCGATACCCTTAGTTTGTTTACTCGGTCTGTGCTGTGATTTTAGGGTTTCGTATTTATTCTGTTAAATCAAGTATTAGTGTGCACTACGAGGTTCCTTGACTAATAAAGTGTAACTACATTTTTGTACTCTATCTCCTAGCGATCTACTTCTGACAACAGAAATTATATAAAACCAAACATCTTTCTGTGTTCTTGAGGTTCTTTTGAGGTTCTTAGGCTCGTATTTATAAAGCGATCTCAAGATTGAGAGCAGTATTAATTATGGATTTGACAGGTCGTTTTGTAAAGAAATGACATTTCTGATACGAACTCAAACTCGCTGTCACTCTTGAGAGCTGATTATAAATACGGGCCTTAATATTTTGATAAAATCTAGACTGAATTTAAAAAATATTCAAGACGAAATAGGGGCCTGCCGATATTGTCGATATTGTTCAAAACCACCAAAAAATACCACCAGATATTGACTAAATAAATATGACACATACTTCAATTATACTAGGTACGGAACATTGTTTGTATTTCACCCTTGATTCAATTTATAGCTTCGGACCATTTTATGCCCCTTATATGGAAGAGTGTGTCGTGATTGTAAGGTGGTGCACTAGTTATTATTCATGTATGAATTATTGTCTGCATGGTAGAGGAGCTTACGTCATATGTTTAAGGCTCGTATTTATAAAGCGATCTCAAGTTTGAGAGCAATATTAAGTTTGGATTTGACAGCTCGTTTTGTACTGAAATGACATTTCTGATACAAACTCAAATTCGCTGTCACTCTTGAGAGCTGACTATTAATACGACCCTATGTGTATGATATATTTTTATGAATGGGTGTGAAACTTGTGTGTAATTACATCCACAGGGTACATCTATTCAAATATTTTTAATAGGGTTTTTTGGTTACCTATTAGTATATTCGATTGTACTTTATTTAATACATACTCGACCAGTTTTAAAGAGGTTTATAAGGTAATTAGTAAAAAAAAGGTTTTAAAACTCGATAATGTCAAACTACAGTCTAAAAAGCTGGTCACCTTTATACTTATGAGGAGTTTTTTTTTGTTTTTCTTTTTTGATAATTATCGCAGATGCGTTCGTTGCGTATACCTATTCCATGAGAACCGATTACGCGAGTATCATCCAAATCTTGCCTTAAACCGACTTTAGCATTAAAATCACCTATGATTAAGGTCCAGGCTACTCCAATTTGCCTTCGGGCAGCGTCTCGTCCTAGGCAATAGTTTCTTTTACAAAAAACCGCACAGACGTTGGACTTGGGTGTCACCAAATGGCAGCTATAAAAATGAAATTGACTTCGCTCTTTGTTCTACCAAATCTATTTTAAAAAACGTAGAAGTCATTAACAATATCCAATTTAGTTCCGACCACAGACCATTACGCACAAAAATACATTTGGACCGCAAAATTGACAGAAAAAGAAAATTTGTACATAAAATTAAAAAAGTTAATAAAGACACACTAATTGCTAATTACGACCAGTTTAATATAGAACTAAAGAATTCATTCGACATCTTACAGACGGACAAAGAGATAGAAGACAAAGACGTGGACAAACTATTTGACAATATTCATAAATCGGTAAAAACCGCTAATTCAAAATTAAAACAAGTAAAATCTAGTAAACAGAAAATGTCAAGTGATACAATTAAATTAATAGAAGAAAGAGAAACTTACAGAGAAGACACAACAAGTGCAAAATTTAGATCGATAGACAAGGAAGTTAAAAGAAGCATTCGAAGAGATTTACGACACTACAACAAGAATCTGATACAAAATGCCTTACAACAAAACCAGTCTCTTAGAACAGCTAGACAGGGAATCACAAAAGGTAAACCATGGATAACTTGCCTTCGAGATGATAAAGGTGTTAAACAAGCAAATCGGGAAAAAATTGTTAGCATTAGCACAGATTTTTATAAAAACCTTTATTCAGACCCTTGCTCATCCATCTCTGATACTATGGATTACGAGTATGATAATGCCATCCCTTTAATAACCGGCCAAGAAGTCCATCGAGCTTTATGCAAGATGCGATACAATAAAAGCCCAGGAGAGGATGGCATTACCGCTGATGCTCTAAAAGTAGGAAGAGACGTACTTCTGCCCCATCTCACAAATTTGTTCAATGCCATTTTACTGACAGGGAAATTACCATCAAATTTTTGCCACTCTAATATCATTTTGCTACACAAAAAAGGCGATAAAGCCGACATTAACAACTACCGCCCGATAAGCCTTACATCTCACGTTTATAAATTATTCATTAAAGTAATTGAGCACCGAATTGCACCAAAACTCGACCTACACCAACCCCCCGAGCAAGCTGGCTTCCGACCCGGTCTCTCCACTACTGATCATTTGCACACGTTGAATCAAATAATTGAAAAACACATTGAATACAATTTGCCTTTGTATTTGGCGTTCGTGGACTACTCCAAGGCATTTGACAGCTTAAAGCACTCTTCCCTGTTTGACGCCCTCCATAAACAAGAAATTGATCCAACCTACATAAATCTTCTGAAAATTATTTATAATAAAAGCACAGCCGCCATAAAACTAGATTCCACAGGTCCAACTTTTGAAATACAAAAAGGTGTCAAACAGGGGGACCCACTGTCTCCAAAATTGTTCACCAGTGCCTTGGAGGAAGTATTTAGAAGTGTGGCGACTGCATGGGAGGGGCGGGGTGTTGACGTCGGCGCAGCGAAGCTAACCAATCTTCGCTTCGCGGACGACATCATCTTGCTCTCTGCATCCGCTACAGAACTAGAGCTCATGCTTCAAGACCTAAGCATCGCGAGCCTCGAGGCTGGATTGATGATGAATATGTCAAAGACCAAGCTCATGTCGAATAGCATCGAGAGGACAGTAACAGTCGATGGCGGAAGAATGGAATATGTCCATGAGTACATTTACCTCGGCCAAATAATTTCCTTCCAGGCTCGCCAAGAGAGAGAAGTGGCGCGACGTATAGAAAACGCCTGGAGGAGTTATTGGTCGATGAAGGAACATATGAAAGGTGAATTGCCTTTATCATTAAAACGCAAGCTCATGGACATGTGCATTCTTCCGATACTGACATATGGAGCGCAGACTTGGTCTTTGACGGAAGCTCAGAGATTCAGACTCGGGGTCTGCCAACGAGCCATGGAGCGTAGTATACTCGGCTTAAAACTGATGGACAAAGTCCGAAACGCCATAATACGCTCCAAAACAGGTGTAGTAGATGTAACCCGTGCAGTAGCTAAGCTAAAGTGGGACTGGGCAGGTCACGTATGTCGCATGCCAGACGAATTATGGGCCAAAATTACCACCGAGTGGATGCCCAGAAGGGACAGACGGCGGCGTGGCCGACCCAGACGGCGGTGGCGAGACGAACTCGATGCCTTCCTGGAGAACTGGCCGGAACAGGCACAAGATAGAGAGTCGTGGAGAGACCGGAGAGAGGCCTTTGCCCAGCAGTGGGACACTAATGGCTAAGATAAGATAAGATCGCAGATGCGTTGAGCTTCAGTATGTGGAGAATTAAACCGAAAAAAAAATAGTCTCAAAGATCTTTCAACATCGACTCTTCCCTTACTTTCGCAACTAACTATCTATCTTTAAAACTAATACAAGCAACTTCCTGTACAAACATATCTTTTATCTATTATAGCACGCAGTCGCTTTCTCAAACTACCCGCGGTATTCTATTGCCCTCTCGATCCATTAGCCGGCGGCACTTCCGTTTCCGGTAAGCCGTCACACCGGAAGTAGGCTGGAACACACTTGATATCGAGCGTGAAAAAAGGAGGGTAGTTGTAGAAAGGAGGGACTTCTGAGTAATGGTATATTGGAGTTGTGAGTATTTAGCCAAGGATCGTTTTATTTTTGTTATTTTTTAATTATAGTGTACAAGTTTTTAGTCGCAATTAATTCCTACCGTTCTTATCCCTACTGAAAATTTGAATAACCATATGAAGTAAGCAACGTATACCCAAAACTTATTTTGTCATAGCCATCTGTTTTATAATCCTTTGTTCACTTACGATGTATTGGCGAAAATGACTGAGTAGTCCATTGCGGCGTTAAGATTTTATTCTGCGACTCTAGCGCCACTTCATGCAAAACTTGAAGCCTATTTGAATGAGACTAGAATTCACGAAGGGTGTCTAATGAACACGGCAGCTGCTGCACCTTAGTGGATTAAGGATCAGTTTACACCGGGTAGCGACGCAATACAACTCGGTGCTTACTTTTCGAGAACGTGATAAGTATCACGCACCTAAGGGTCGTATTTATGAAGCGATTTCAAGATTGAGAGCAATATTAAGTATGGATTTGACAGGCCGTTTTGTACTGAACTGACATTTCTGATACAAACTCAAACTCGCTGTCACTCTTGAGAGCTGATTATAAATACGGGCCTAAGTTGTTGTAAGTACAATACAGGAATTATTTCCTCGAATCTTCCTCGCAGATTCGCGCTACGCCGCGCTGCGCGATTCAACATGTCACTTCGTGGTACAACGAGATTCATCTCTTCAAAAATTCGCTTCGCGTCGCGTCATGTCGTTTCCCATTCTGAACTGACCCTAACACTTCAGCACGCATTGCTAGGGTAATGGGTTTAAGTCCCACTAGCAAGTTTCTATAGTTTCTTAGTTAAAAATATTTCAACCAGCAATGAACATTAAACATTTGGCAAAGCAAGCCATTGCCCTCTATTGGCATAATTCACAAGGGCACATCTATAGTTGGGACATGTTTTTATCATCATTAACAAAGGACGTGTCGGGACCCAAAACTATGTATTTGATTAACTACTTCACAGAGAGTTAGCCACCAACTTTTATAGGCTAACGTGACCAATTTAGGGCAAGTAGTAGGTATTTTCGAGCAATTTGCTATTGATTTGGATTAGTCGCTGAAACAAGTTGTTAAATTTGAAGGTCGTACAATTTTTAGTTCTGAAATACAAATAAGTAGGTACTTTTGCGATCATTTCTCTTTAGAAATCATCTTATCATAATCATTTTTATTGCAGTATCACAATTAATAAGGTACATTCACACTAGAAGTTACATCTTACCATCTTACTTCCTCACTTACCTTTTACTTTTAAACTCGCTGAAACATAAAAATTATCATGTAAACAAAAAAAATACCTGCCTTTATAGACTAAAAATGGAAATGCAACTGAATTTTCTAATTCGTTCTTCTCTAGGCTCCGAGCCAAAGTTTATCTGTATCAGGAAAAAAAATGTTCTCATTCAATTTACCCTGTTAGAAAACGTAGCAAGAAGATAAGTAAGCAAAAAAAAAATGGACAGGAAAACGGTGGCGGTCCATTAAACATCCGCATTTTAAATAAGCAACAGTGTTTTTGCGGGGTCCCTTATCTTTCAAAGACTAAAGAAGTGCGCAAGATGCGACAGTTGTGTCGATTCTGGCTCTACATAAGTAGGTATCTTTAACTCAGCTAACAAAATGTCTATGCACTAATCTTAACTTGGTCCTGTCACATTTTTAAATTAGAAATTAGAAAATGCCATTCAAAATGACTTTGATATTTTCAAATTTTACTTTCAAGTTTTGTTGCTTTTAAGTTTAGTAATGTAACTTATTCGATAGCTGTAGATTCGAGTTTTCTGGAGACAAAACTACGAACGTATTTTGTGAGTAATTTTTAGTACAAAGGCGAACTTTTAAAAAAAAAGGGTGTACCCTAAAATCTTTTATCTTTGCATGTAGGTACTCTAGCATTATTTTTGCAATAAATTACACATAAAACTAGCTAGGTAGCACTTAAAACTTAAATAAAACTAAATATTTAGAGAAGAATAAATAAAAATGTATTCACTCTATTTACAAAAACTGTTTACTTCATTCAATTAAGTACCTACCTACACACTTAAATAGAAGCATAAACAACGCAAATAAAATTTTATTTAATAGAAAATATCGACCAATTGAATTTTTATTATGAATATTTATTTACGTTTTCATATCAATGCACGCACTGTCATTCTATCAACGCAAAATATACTTAAGTACGTCCTTACATACCTCAAGTGTACACTTAGCTATATTTTACGGAAAATATATTTTTCCGTGACAATCGGGCAAAAGTACTACAAATAAAATTCCCAAAAAATGCCTTATCCAATATACTATTGTACCTTTATTTATTTCTAGACACGGCCCAGCAAATAATGGTGACAAATTGTCGCGTCTGTCCCAACGCTTGATCTATGATTATTTTAATTTGAATCTCGGCTCCATTTGCATTTGATTCATGTTCCAGTATTTAAATTTCGTTGTCTGTCGCGTTGTTCAACTGTCTATACAAAGGGTAACTATGTAGATGATTTTGTTTGTGAAATTGGACCACAAAATTGGATCAAGTGGCCAGTTGAAGATTCTGAATAAATTCTTTGTTAATTTTCTATGCCTAAAGTTTTTCACACAATTGACCTCATTGGCATATCATTTTCTTTCATGCTGGTCTGGGAGCGATAGAAAAACATTTAATAAGCCAGCTTTAGTAAAATTATTCTCATTAGGTACTATAGTTATTAAACGTTATGCTGTCAGTTTCGGTTGCTGTATGATGTAGTTGTTACAAAAACCCTATCAGACGCCTATTGCGCAGTATACAAACTCGGTCACTAGAGTTCATTGGATCTCCACAGAAGAATTATTTTCATGATAGGCTAGGTAGGTACTTAACATAAATTTCTCATTCTCTCAAAGGAAAATTATAATTTCTCCCCTCGCTTTATATCGCATTACACCACCGCAAAGAGGAAGGAAGTGTAATTTCATTGCGATCGGTATCGCGGTGGTTGTATCGAACTACCTCAGTGGTGTATTGGTTACAGCCATAGGTTGTAGATTCGAAAGTTTTGAGTTTGATTCTCAGTGCATTCAATTATAATATTATTCGTATATTTTTATGTCCATCTCAACATCTCATCCCCGTACCGTATATAATGTTATTTCCCGCCAGTTTCGTACAAGCAAAAAATAAAATTAGCAGTTAACAATGTACTCGTAGCGTAAGAAAATTGAAAGCCAGCTAACTATGTTAAGTTGGGTCATTGAATTGGTATTTGAAAAACAGTGTTAGGTTTCTTAAATCATTTTTCATTTTGAATTACCGTTTTGGATCTATAACGATTAAAAATTTAAAGCTCATTTCCTACGCTGAAGTTGGGTTATTGGATCTTTTTAAATAACTTGTTTATTATGTACCTATTGATAACCATTTATACGCCCATAATAACATGGAACTTACAAAACCAGTAGCTTCATCTAACAAGCAACTGGTGATAATTTGCAGCCATCAGACCCAGTGGTTATCGACTTCACGAGATTGGATTACAGGTTCTAGGGGCATAAAAAAACTGATCGGATCTATCTCATTAACGCCATTACATACAAATTAGATGTCGGTTTTGCACCTTGATATTTCTAAAGCGGTGCTTAAACTGGTATCTTTTACACATACTTTAAAAAAATAACAAAGTCTTATTTAGTAATCATGGGATTTTGTGACATAACTGCATCGAGTAAGCAAGTTAAAACAACAAGCAACTACTTGAATTTCGAATGCAAAAATTCTTGGTTTTAATATATTTTTTTTAATATTTTTCAAACTCTATAATCATTATTGTAAAACTTTTTGCAAAATTTTCATTAAACCACATTAAATCTATGAAAATTGTGGTGTGGAGTCGATGTAATGTGCAAAGACCTCATAGAGCCTCCTATAAAGGTGCAAATTATGACACCTTACCCCCTCGTTTACATAATTATACTTAGGCTCGTATTTATAAAGCGTTCTCAAGATTGAGAGCAATATTGAGTGCGGATTTGACAGATAATTTTGTACTGAAATGACATTTCTGATACGAACTCAAATTCGCTGTCACTCTTCAGAGCTGATCAATCTTTAATTTGCAATTTTATTCTTGTCTTGAATAACTTGCTATTTTTCTTTAGTACCCATACAACAAAAGGAGAACTAGGTAAAGTTCTCGCTTATTATTTATGTTTTTACCAATTTAAATAATAAGTTCAAATAGAAAAGTAATGAGATTTTCAGTGATCTCTGTCCTAGCCATTGAATAAACAAGCACTTAGCAGTGAAACCCATTAAAAACACTAAAAACCCTGATCTCGCTCATTTAATCTGTAATTGGACACTCTTCGGAAAACTTCGCTCTCTTGGAATAAAATGCCAAATGCAATAAAAAATCATTACGCTAGTTTTAATATCGAAGTAAATTAACATTTAGCAAACCTGTGGAGAAAATGCCACATTTTCTTTATTACTTGCACTTCACATTTTATGCACTAAAAAATAAAGTCAGTTGAGTCGGATAAGTTGCAAAAGAAATTGGAGTCCAAAAAGGTTAGTATCCATTAAAAATATTTCTTCATAAAACTTTTTTTTAGTTTTTTGTACATTCAATATCTATCATCATAACTAACCGTTTTTGACTCATTATTCATTAATTTTAACAAACAACTTTATCAAAAATCTTCAAAACAATTCCCAAAGTAAATCAAAAGGAGGAATCACCACAATCACAACCAATTAAACACCATCTTATCTGAACACCAATTTGTATTTTAAATTGCGTTCAGTGGGCTTTTTATACAGGCACAGATCAACTTTTATACAGACCTGTAACAAATATTTTTAATATATGTTTTTTTTTTAAACGTAAATAAAATTAATTGTAGAAACAAAAAAAATGCATAATCAAGTTCGAGAGAGGGCGTTGTAAGGTCTACTTAAGATGTTTGAATGGAACCACTAATTTCTCCGGAGTATTCGAAGATACGGTAGCTCAGCGGTTCGCCGAAAGTCGTGGGTTCGATCCCGCCTGTGCGAAAATGTTTGATTTTTATGATTACACGATTCGCTATATTTTTTCGCAAAGAACTTGTTTAACCTCTTCTTTTATTAAAATTACCCATGAAACTGAAAAACTTTTCCCAAGGAACATAGGTCGTAAAATTAAATCTGAAAAATCAATTTGGGCCTGCCTTGTACAAAATGACTCAAATAAATGGGAGGTCCATTTTTTTTTTGTTTCGAATGAATTTTCATTCATACGGAAAGTTGTTCAGTTTCATGAGCATGGTTCCCACCCTGGTCAAGTTATTTTTTATACCCGGTATTTGTCATCTTTACATGACTGGATCTGTGGCAGAAGCAGTTTATAAACATTATTAAAAATTACAGAGCGGCTATGCTATCATCCGATCTCAGCTCCTGGCGATCGAGGACGCAATTACTAAAGGAACTTCTTTTATACTGTTACGTAACAGGGGAGAAGCAGGTTTTGCACCGAAGCATTTTAATACTACTATAAATATCAGCCACTAAATTGTGGGCCAACAGTACTTGGGCCTTCTTAAATTAGAATGTATTTCGCAATCACTACTTTGGGCAAGGAGGATGATATCTGCATTCACTCAGAGTTTGAACTCTATACTACTTTTGGGTACTCTTATCTATTCTGTGGCTCTGTATATTGTTTTTAGGAATACCTGAGATACGGAATATTAGACTGAAGATGCTCTTTTGACTAA
This sequence comes from Scrobipalpa atriplicella, assembly GCA_029255725.1. Taxonomy (NCBI): domain Eukaryota; kingdom Metazoa; phylum Arthropoda; class Insecta; order Lepidoptera; family Gelechiidae; genus Scrobipalpa; species Scrobipalpa atriplicella. The sequence goes on from JARACY010002713.1 coordinate 32,878, forward strand.
CCTTTTAGGGGCAATGGAACCTAAGTATTTTGTAGAGTTGTAAAAGCGTCCAACTTTATGTTCAAGATCAGAATAATAGAGATAAATATCATTTTAGCACTCATGGTTGATTTTCGATAGGTTTGTACGTGGACAGCTCAGAGAGGAATTATAATGCTCAGATGTGTCCGTTGTATCCGATAAATCAAATTCTGATCAGCCATTTTGATGGTTAAAGTCCTAACATTGTGGTTTGGCTGGGAACTGATATCATGTTAATCTGTGTACGGAGTTAACTCATTGATTAAATCATCATCATATTAGCGTGTTACATCATAGCTGCTTTGATCACATCACACGTCTTTATCCAGGTTTTTGATTGAATAAATACGTGGCTTCATTGCAGCATTTTGATAGTTTTGAGCAATCATGCTTACGCCCTTTATTATTATAATGGACATACTTCTAGTGGTATTATTATAATGCACAATCTTCTCATGTAGTAGGTTGCCCATGGCCAGAAAACAGGATAAAAAAGAAAAAAAAAACAGATACAGGAACCCGGAATGAGGACAACGACATCAGGTAGAGAATTATAAGTGCCAAAGTGAGTATAATAATGGGTAATTTTCGTGAGCATAAAAACCCAAAAAGCCTTAATCAAGGACACTCTTCTCTGTAAGATTGTGCATCATTAGCAGAATATGCAGTAACAATGAGTAATTTTAAAATTATATAGGAGTAAATTTAATAAAGACAAATAAAACGTCTATAAAAAGTATCCAAATAAAGAAACCTATAAGTATTACCGTTTTAAAAGTAAAGAGAGATAGATAAGATGCTGTCCCTTCCAAAAATATAATTCTATAGAGCAAATCAAAAATTATGTATAACTAAACGATTTTATCTAACATACATACATACATACATAAAATCACGCCTTTATCCCTAATGGGGTAGGCAGAGCGAAAACGATCGAAAGGTCATTCCGCCACGTTCAGATGGTCATGTGTATTGCTAATTAGTGACAGGTTGTCAGTCCATCGCCTAAATTGCAATACATTAAAACCCTCGAATCCCTTAGCTGGTTTTTACAGCATGCCCGGGAGGAGATGCAGCTGGCACATTCTATGTTTTTCTATCACTCCCAGTCCAGCATGGAAGACAAATCTAACAAAACCTCATAAAACCCCAAATCGCACCCAAAAACTCGTAATCTCAGTTTAAAACGAATCGCGCGGAACTCCTTTCTTCGCGAATGTTACAGAATTTTCCAGAACTCGCGAACTACTAGAAAAACTTAGTTAAACTCCGTTGGACTGTATGACAACTGATAACAGTGGGAGTCGAGTTTGCGACACTCCTGAGGAATGGCGTGAGTTAGACCAAGTTTTCATATAGAACATGGAGGTACAAAGAGGATTTCAATTTTTTTAATTTCTTTACTTTCAATTTTAAATGAGGGCTCTGAACAAAAGGTAAAGGTACAGTATCGAAAGGGAAACAAACCCATCCAAAAAAAGCTCTTTTTCACTCTTGTTATAAAGAGGTTACTAAGTTTTTCTATGTTTTGGCTAGGGCTATCTCAAAGTTAGCTCTCTTCATACATTTTTCCACAGTAATTTTTTTCAGTATTGACATAGTTTAGGGTTTTGCCATTTGTGATGAGAGAATTCACCAGCCTAGACACTGCGTTATCGTGTCTAGCTGTTACCAGGGTGCGCTGTTCGGCATTTTTTTTCGTGCACCCCATTGTTTATAGTTCCTAGATTAGTTTTTTTTTTATTATTTATTTGGTTCTTTTTTTATTTTACAATCATACACAACTTACATTAAAGTGGGTAACACAAACATAAGCTTAGCAATTTGATACTGGCCCTAGATTAGGTTAGGTTAGGTTAGGTTAGTATGCAAAACAAGCATTTATAAAACTCATTTATATATATACTTAAACTTATTCTTTATTCATAAGATATAAATCTAACTTAAGATAATATTGGGTATTTCCCCTGTTTCAAACCAGTATTTTCCATATTTTATTAGTATACCACATCGCCAATTTCCGACATCTTCATGAGTTCACACAAAACTTATGATATAGTCCCGCTCACGAGCCTTCCTACTGAATATTTCATTAAGACGGACATTTTTTTTGTTGAAGCACTCAAATTTGCATGTTATGAGTGAGAAAGGTGCCCCGCGCTTATACCCTCTGTGAGCTTTTTTGCATTTTTATAATGTGTTTTAGCTTAACGTACTGTTTAGTGTAAGTTATGTCTTAAGTTTTTTACTTTGATTATTTTCTTGACTTTTTGTCGTCATTCCTTTTCTTGACGTTGGTTCTTATTAGTTAGTCCTGAGTTAGAATAGCATTCCTCTATCTTCTAGCGAATGTCGTAAAAAAAGACTGAAGAGTAAAGTCCAGGGAATGACTATCAGTGCTTTTTTTTGCATGCAGCATAATTGCAAACGGCTCGCCAATTTTCCTGCTAATCGTGGCAAGATAATGAAGGTACATGATCAGCAGTCGACTGCAGCAGCTGAATAAGTAAAGTTATCGTAAAATTCCTGAAAATATTTTTATTTATTTATTTCTTTACAATATACTGAATAGACCCTATCAGTTTTCGAGTCCCAGTCCTAGGAACTTAGAACTAGGACAAACAGCAATCCGGCACTTAGATTAGTCGCAGTCGAGACAGTTTCATTGGACATGTCGCTCGGCAGACGGCCTCTGAATAGCAAGAGGCTGGATCATGTGCTACCAACGGGTTCTAGCAGATTCTAGCTTTCAACGTGTTTAGGTATATAATATTAAATAAGTATAGGCATTAAATATGTATGGCATTATTTTGTTGTATAGGTTAAAAAACTGTTAAAGCATCTTTATCATTGGTGATACAGTACAGTGATAACGTTTTTATTACAGATGTGAAAATAAAGAGGTAAAATGTATCACACGGGATCGGAATTGAAATCACGACTTTCGGCATACCATGCCCGCTTTAACCAACAGCTACCCTCTTCTAAGAATGAGTAGGAAATTCTCGGAATCTCTCCGATTAAAATCGGGACACCCGTCATCACTTCGCGAAAAACTCCGCCCCATGATCCTGTGCTTCGGAAGGCACGTTAAACTTTCGATCCACGATGCTAATTAGCATGTTTCAAAACTGAAACATCAGGACTCATCAGTATTTTAACGTTACTCACAGAACCTCTTCCTGATATAAATCAGCGGTGCACTAATTAATCTCTAATAATTTCCGGAGCGGACTACCCTTCACCGCTCGGCAAAGTGATAGATGAAACTCCCCCTAATTAAATGATAGCCGAACTTAGCGTAAGTCAAATTTAACCGAGTGGAAGCACCCACTCAGGTGTTGTCTATGACTGCGGTGCTCAAACTTTAGGAAGTTAATACTTATAGACCAGTTAGGTACCTACACTTTCTTAATAAAACATTTAGGAGCTTATTGGAGCGACTACAAATCTTATTCGTCAAAGGTCTACAAACAAAATGTTCTTAACATAAATGTTATAATTTTTGCTTTACCTGTTTTAAGAAGAACATTTTGGGAATTCTTGAAGGGAGTGATTCGTATTGAGGTGCTCCATGCAAGCTGTATTACCATAAAGCCACCGCGCCTATAAGTAACCTGTGCCTAAAGTGTCGAATAAGTTTGAGGTTCGTAACTTTAGTAATTTTATACTTTTGCTTTAGGTAGATTTTATTTGATTTTAGGGCATTATTGTCTATTTAAAAAAAACTAAGCTAAATTTTAAGACTGTGACAAATCTACCTAAGTAGGTATGTTTCATTCAATTAACTGTTATCTGATTTTAAACACCTAACAAACTTGCGTCCTATAGTTAGACGCGCAGAATATCGTACGTTTCATCTAATAACGTGTGCTCCCACTATCACCCCAACTCGTTCTGAAGTTTGAGCACCACTGGCCCATAATAAAACGAGTTTAAGCGCCGCACAACTTTGTATGGGCAGAATGTTCTAAAGTACTTGTATTGTTCAGTGCTCCTAATAGAATATTGAGTGGACCAACGCTGAAGGAAATTTAATACGTGTATATAGGTAGCAAGTTTTAAGTTATTGTGTTTTCGATAATGCACACCGTATATTTCACTTCGAAAGGCGAGGAGTGGCTGAATAAATTTGGGAGGGCGTTATGATAATAGCAACTGGAGTCAAGTGCAAACCCTTTAAAAAAAAAACAAAAAAAAATACATTATCTATGAACGTAAGAGCTTCCATGCTGGACTGGGAGCGATAGAAAGACAGGATATGCCAGCTGCTTCTGCTCCTGGGCATGCTGTAGAAGTCAGCAAAAGAATTCGAGGGTTAGTGATGGGTTGACAACCTTTTACTTCTAGCGATACACATTTTAATCTAGGTATCGAACCCAGGACCTCCGGATCGAAAGCCCATCGCTCAGACCACTAGACCACAAAAGCAGATTTGTTAAAATAGACCAAAGCCAACAACAAAACTTAAAAAATCTACACTTAATAAACACCTCACTTTCAACAGCAACAGAAGAGCTTATTAAAAAATCTAACAAGATTACTCCAGAAACTGGGCGAAGCAGAAACTAGAAAAACTTGAGCCACCTTAGTTAACTAACATGGTATCTCTTTTAAAACTCCTCCGTATAACGGAATCACTGGTTGCCTCTGAAAGGAACTCGGAGACTTAAAAACATGGTATTCATGGATTAGTGTTGTGCATCGATATCGATAAAAAATGCAAGCTGGAAAAATCGATGGATCCAACTTCTGACGGATTCGATACGCTTGATCGTTTAGTTTTTGTTGTATCTCTGGAAGGCAATTCATCAAGTTTTAGGTGCTAGGTATATTGGAAATCCATTGTTTATTCTATACATATACTGAGATATAGATTCTTTCTTTCTTTCTTTCTTTCTTTCTTTCAAAAAAGATATCTTTTCATCTGGTAGGCGTTGTCACTTTAGCCCGTCAGAGTAACCATAGCCACCTGAACAGATAAAGTCGGTGGCACTGTACATTATGGTTTACTGTACAGATAATTATGCGTCTTAAATACAGGGGTATATTTTATTTTATTATTTATATCAATTTGAGATACTGACAGGCTTCATTTGATATTAATATTGAAATGTGTTAACCAAAGTCGCCACCAACATATTTTTATTATTTTGAAGGTTGCAGGTATAACTATCGACAATACTATCGATAGTTCGCCCACACTGCTCCTAAGACTTAAAACATGGTATTCATGGTATCTCAGTGTTGTCACGGCACCTAATTGGCTTTGAACCGTCTCAAAAGAGAGTAGAGCAATATGAGGGTTTTCCATAGGTGTCGACATAATATATCGGGATTGTCTTATAAGGTTTATGAGATATTGAAAATCAATAGACACGCCTCTACCCTCTATAAGGTAGGCAGTGCGTCAACAGACGAAAAATAAGATTGTTGAGAATAATTTTAGATAGAAAATGTGAATCACTATATTCCTACAATTAAATACTTAGTGACAGAATCCTATCGCCTCTAATTATACTAAAACACTCCCTAAGTTGAAAACATAAAAAAACCAATTTAAAATTGAGTAAGTAAAAAAATAATAAAATTTAACTTTACGATGATTACCTGGCAGTTTTCTATAAGTTTACGATCTGTAGTGGAACTAATTACTTTCCTGAACCTTATCTTCAGTGGAAAATTATCAGGAAAATGTGCACCACAGAAATTGCCTTCCTTTAGGTTGCATCTTAAACTTCATGACCCTTAATGGTACGTTTTAAGGTTCTTTTTTTCACAAAGTTCATTCATGATTGAAATGTGATTGTTACGAAAAAAATTGAAAAGACAAATATTTTGCAATGTTTTTTTTCTTCTGAGTCTACGATGGAAAACATTATATCTGAATAAATACTTATCTAAATGAAGTATTATCGACTCGAATAAACATCTCGTATATTTTGATACTTCGTGCACTGCTGTTGCTGTAATGCGTTCTCACGGTTCCATGATGTTTCAAACTTTTGTGAAATAGATGGTCTTTCCGTTGAGTGTAAGTAAGTTAAGTAAATGATTCAGATACAAGTAATATTTTTATAAATAAACAATTAAAAATGATCATTTTTCCCTAAATTTTGAATCATTTTTAGGAAGCCGTGGTGACAGTACATGATCAATTTTAAAATTTCGAAGTAAATAATTTTATTTCTATAGATATTTCAATTTTCTTTAACAAACTTTCCAGTTGTACTTACGCAGAATTCTGTCGACCACAGATTGTGAAATGTTATGCTAAAAATCTTTCCTAGTCTTAGGTCCGTATTTATATTCAGCTCTCAAGAGTGACAGCAAGTTTAGTTTAGTTTAGTTTAGTTTTAGCATAAATGTCATTCCAGTACAAAAATACCTGTCAAATCCGCACTCAATATTGCTCTCAATCTTGAGATCGCTTTATAAATACGGACCTAAGACTAGGAAAGATTTTTAGCATAACATTTCACAATCTGTGGTCGACAGAATTCTGCGTAAGTACAACTGGAAAGTTTGTTAAAGAAAATTGAAATATCTATAGAAATAAAATTATTTACTTCGAAATTTTAAAATTGATCATGTACTGTCACCACGGCTTCCTAAAAATGATTCAAAATTTAGGGAAAAATGATCATTTTTAATTGTTTATTTATAAAAATATTACTTGTATCTGAATCATTTACTTAACTTACTTACACTCAACGGAAAGACCATCTATTTCACAAAAGTTTGAAACATCATGGAACCGTGAGAACGCATTACAGCAACAGCAGTGCACGAAGTATCAAAATATACGAGATGTTTATTCGAGTCGATAATACTTCATTTAGATAAGTATTTATTCAGATATAATGTTTTCCATCGTAGACTCAGAAGAAAAAAAACATTGCAAAATATTTGTCTTTTCAATTTTTTTCGTAACAATCACATTTCAATCATGAATGAACTTTGTGAAAAAAAGAACCTTAAAACGTACCATTAAGGGTCATGAAGTTTAAGATGCAACCTAAAGGAAGGCAATTTCTGTGGTGCACATTTTCCTGATAATTTT
>JARACY010002714.1:0-39939 GCA_029255725.1 Scrobipalpa atriplicella
AGCTATCATCAGTTTAGGTTTTATTAGAGTAAACAATTTCTGAAGGTAAAGGGTAATCAACATTCTTTATAATTTAAAATGTACGCATAACTGGGTAGGAATTTATTATAAAAAGATTAAAGCATCAAAGAAACACGTTTACTTCGCCCATTATTCAAGATGAATATATCAATTATCGTTATTTTCTGTTTTTTTGTGGCACTACAATATGAAAGTGTTAATTGTGGACTAATAAAGAATTTTCTAGAAGAAGGCAAAGAAACGATAGAAAATGTGGGAAAAGACTTGAGAAATGTACTTCACTTAAATAAAAACAAAAAATACGATAATGCAGTAGAAATAGATAAAACTACTCAAGATAATCAACAACTAGAAACAGTGATATCATCAACAACTCCTAAGTCAATAGTGATTCAGTCAAAAACTACGACGTCGAAAAAAGATGAGGAAACTACCACTACTGCTAAGAGCACCACTACTACAGCAACTGATGTTGATGCCATAACAACAACTACAGAATCATCTGCAAAAAATGTTACCGGGATGCAGTAAATCGAACCTATGACCTCGGGACGTAGCCCGAGGCAAGAACTACTGAACATGTTCTTATTCGTATTAATCTTATCACGTTTAAAGGATTTCTTGTCCTAGCACTTGGCGTATTTTGTGCTCTTATTGTAAATTAAATGAATACGTTAGGAATGAGAAATTCTACGCGTGTATCATGTGTGTAAAATGTGTAAATTTGGGCGTCAGCAGTAATTAAATATCGTCGTAAGCGCAAAGGCATTTTAATCAGAAAACGCCTGTTCACTCATGCGCTATATTACAGGCATTTTTCACTCCGCGGTCGGTATGGATCAAAAGGCAAGTACTTGGTAACTGGTTATGTAATCTAGTGGTCTGAGCCTTAGGCTCTGAGGCTGGGCTGGGCTCTTGGGGAGAAAGTCGTGGGTTCGACCCATGGTTCAAATGTCATTTTCTAATCTAAGTTTGGTTAAAACAATGAATTACCTGATTATCTGACAAGTAAGAATCATCATTCCCTTGCCTTTATCCCATCTACTTGTATACGTTTTCTTCTTTCATTCATCCCTGTCAGCCGTCAGTTCAACACTCACACCTGTTTTAGACATTCATCTTTCACGCAGTCCATCCATCTTTTCTTTGGTCGACCTCTCCCAACATTTCCATCCACAATTCAAATTCATTACCCGTTTGCCTACATGACTTTCATCCCTCCGCATAAAATACCCATACCATGCAGTTAAACGTAATTTAGAGAGCACGTTAAGCTGTAGGTTCCAATCGCTATTGGACGTTACAAAAATCATGTACATAGGTACCTTCGAGACCCAATTGTTAGGGAGCTAAATGAAATACCCTCATGAATCTTGATAAATCGCTCAATAAAGAAAATAAGTTTACTTGTCTATTTAAACCTGAAAAACTAAAATATTGAAATTAATAGGACCGCGGATTACTAAAAATATTTGTGAAGTCTTTATCCATCTTTGGGATACGATGTTCAGTTTTATTTAGGTAGGTACACAACCACAATTAATTAATACTATACCTTTATTGGTTTACAAACAATTCCAAGAATAACAGTCAAACTTCAAGTTAAGGGGCTGCTGTTGTTTTTAGAATCGCGAACTGAGTTTATTCCTTTGATCAACAAAACTTTTAATAAATGCGCTTCCTCGAATTGGTAGAGCACTGGACTTCTGAAAATTAATTTAAGCTAGGTGTAATAAAATTAAATATAATTTTCTACTAAAATTTAAGAACCTTAAAAATAAGAAACTACACTTTCTTTATCTTCATTTAGTAGTTTTGTGTGGCATAATAATGCTGAAAAGCTTAAGGCTACTTTTATTCACTCTAATCAGAGATATTTCCTAATACATACATTCTATCTGTACATTTCTACAGTTAGGATTTTTTTTACTGTGATTATATTATATTTAGAAAAAAAGACATATTACAATACAAGTAGACAGAAACTAGACACTCACGATTTTAGAAATACAGGGTGTAAAAAAAGTACTGCGTTCCTTTAATCCCCGTGTTCTAGTAATGATAACAAACAACTTTCGCAAAGCACAAAAATTTTAGCATGAAATAACATTTTACCTTGTCCATACAAAATTACAGATGAGGAGAGAGCATCTTTGTATGGAAAAGGCAATATTTTTTTGCGTGGTAAAATTTTTGTGCTTTGGGAAAGTTGTTTGGTATCATCAATAGAACATGTGGTTTAAAGGAACGCAGTAGTTTTTTTTACATCCTGTATATTCACTAGGTACCTATACCTACTATGTGAAATGTTATTGTGTTATAGAACTCGTAGCAGAATTTATGTTTTGTGATGTAAAAAAATTGCCCACAAAAATATATTCAAGGTAGTGGCGACGCTTTGTATTTGAGCAAAAAGTTACATAATAACATGGAATACACGCATGATTGCTGAACATAAATTGACGAAGCTAAACTAACGACAGTAGATGAACAGAATAGAAGTCAATTGATGCAATAAGATCAAATACGGTCAATTCCCGGCACATCTGGTCTCAACGTTTGTGATGAACATTCGTTTACTCTTATTCTTACAAGCTTAGCCAGACAACCTCTATATTAGTGCTTAAACTCAGATAAATATGATTGTTGTCCTTTTGTTGACGTATTTCGTAGTTTTTAGTGAGGCGTTTGTAGCTAAAACCAAAAATGTAGATAAGAATATATTTTACGAGATTGATAATATAAGTGAAGTAGCTCGTCCTGATATTCATCTTGTGGATGATAATGAGTCTGATGAAATTGATAAATATCCTACGATTGTACAAGAGGAGCAAGTATACAATGGCGTGCAGGACGAGGGCATTAAAGACTTTGTAATAATAAAAGCGAAACGACACCTGTTCGACATCAGTCCTTACGTGATGATGCGTCAGTTGGACGATATCAAGTCGATGGTGCTGTGGTTGAATCTGTATTGTGAAATGCATCCTGATTGCAATAGGATTACTTTAAACGAGGAATTGAATAAGGTAAGCCGGAGTTTCATTCGTATTATTTAAGCAGTTAACAAAACAATAGTGATTACGTGATCTAATTTATATAAGCAAGTAAATGTGACTACAACTTATCTCTGTAAAACAAATCAACGAGTAAATATATTTTTAAGAATACGCTTTACATTTACTGCGATTGATTACGGAAAATAAATAATACCCACTAATTCACTAAACACGTTCAAATAATAATATAATAATAATTTATTTATTTAAAGACAACAAAGGTTAGTAACAATAAGCTTATCTTATGTTAGTAGTCAATAAATAATGGTTTCTTCCTTTGCAATGTTTGGCAATAATTGATAAAATTATAACTGTTTTTTTACAAGTTTGGATGAATTTGTTTGAATTTGAAGTTTTTAAGTACTCTATAATTTAATTGGCATTTTCAAGCAATTTTGACGGCCTAATTAAATAGCTTATCTCATATTTCTTTGACTTTAGATACTTGGTAGAATAAAATTTTTTTTTTTTTAATTTGACGCCCAAATTTATATTAGATAGTCCCAATTTTCGCATATGAACTACTATGTTTTCTCATTTTAAATAAAGTGTTTAGGTCTATACTAAAGTACTTAATAATTATTGGACTTGATCAAAATATTATTATGATACATAAACATTTTGATGCTCCAGTCAATTGAAGCATTTTTATACAGTTTTTATTACAAAGTGAATAAAGTTATTATAAATAATGTAATAATAATGTCACATGCTTCAATGGAAAGATAATATCGATTAGTGACTATACGGACATCATGCCTGTGAGGCGTCTGTTCGGAATGTTCCACCCGATAAGCTTTTAGTGTGCACAACTGTTAGCTTCTACAATAAAAAATGTCAACTCTGTTTACGCGTGTAATAGTTCTCCTTACAATGCTAAACGTTTTAGTGTTCGTGACCGCTTCTCCGTTTTCCAGTCGTGACGTACTCGAACTATTCGGAAATCCTATCAAAGATTTAATAAACGGTATTCCGAAGAGGGCCGAAAAAAATGTGACTCAAGGTCCAGACAAGGTCGAGGAAAAGATGATAGAAGTACCAGAAAATAATGATAATCGTGAATGCAAGCCCGGTCGCTCCAAGGACCAATATGGAGTGTGTCGGGAGCCGTGGTGATCACATCGCGACGTAAATTAATTTAACAGAGGTGCTGCGCAGTGTGTTCAGTACATTTCGTTATAATGGACGCGAGACTTGTTGTGATATTTTGTATAGTGATGTTAAGCTTGTGCTCTATGGGGGATACTGTTGAAGTAGTGTTCAATTTTCACGATAAACTGAAAATGGCCGCAACAACAAGTGAACCTGTTGGAACCACCCTAAGTAGCCAAATCATAAGAGTGCCAATTTTGCCATGCGGGAACGGTTACAGGCGCGATGGAAATGGAATATGTAGAGAAATATTTTGAAGGTGCATTATTATTATATTATTTTGTTTCCTTACAACTTAGTTGTAGATGTTTAGCTATAGACAATTTATTATTTTTCAGAAAGGTATTTTCTCTATGGTTATAATGCTTTATGCGCAAGATTTTAGCGTATTATTTATATTGTTGTCAACAAACTACCTATATGATAGCAAACATTTTATCGTAAAGAGACTGATATACACAGACAGACAGTTTGCTTCGATTAAATTTAAATTTAGCTTTGGAATAATTTTTACTTAAATGAAATCAATTTGAAAACGGATAATATGATTTAATATTATGTAGGTTTCACTAGTTATGATTATTTTTTATCTTCGTAGAGTATTAATTACTTCCTTGTTTTATTATTTCAGATTGTTTACGCAGTAGAGAAGCAGTAATAAGTATTAACACTACTCAACCAACATGGAGGATGAACTTATTTGATTGCGAAATTGTTTTGCCTACAACTAATAATCATAACATGATATCATCAGTTCTTGGAATATAGTTGGTTTTTATTGATAATTGCCGAGGTCAAGGGGTATCAATAACTATATAATTTAAAATGTATCCAGAACTTGGTAAGAATTTAGTTAAGAGAAGAATAGTGCACCAAGAAACACGTTTACTTCGTCAACTATTCAAAATGAAGTTATCAATTTTCGTTGTTTTCTGTTTATTTGTGACACTACAATATGAAAGTGTTAACTGTGGATTCGTAAAGACTTTTCTAGAAAAAGGCAAAGAAACTATAGAAACTGTGAGAGATGACGTAAGAAATGTACTCCATTTAAATAAAAACAAAGAAGAAGACAATGTAGTAGTAACAGAGAAAACTACTCAACAAAATGAACCACTTGAAGTAGTGTCTTCATCTACAACTACTGAGCCAATTGTAATTGAGCCAAAAACTACAACGCCGAAAAAAGATGAAAAAATTGAGGAAGGAACCACCACTACTAAGAGCAGTTCTACTAAAACAATTTCTGTTGATACCATAACAACTACTACAGAGTCATCTGCAAAGAATGGTACTGAACCACAACAAGGACGGGAAAACTTCAAAGCTGAGTGTGCCGCTGGATACAAACGTACAGCTGACGGAAGATGCAAACCTACCTATTAACCAATAAAAAAATAATATAATGTACAATGTGTGTTAATTATTTAACTGCATATAATATAAATCACATGTATTAAAATTACCAAATGTTTTTGCCTAATAACTGAACAAACTTTAAATATCAGTTCCATGAAATGTACTTTTAAATTAAATAACATAGATTTTAATATCTTATGTATAAAGAATGTTTTTTAAGAGGTTTAAAATAATGAATTACCTAGCGTGAAATTATTATAATTGAGAAAAATAATACCTATAGATTAGATACAACATCATCATCAGCCACAACATATTAAATAAAAAAGGTGTTGGAGTGGAAACCATAGGAAGGACGACGGAACGTGGGCAGACCACCAGCTAGGTGGACCGGCGACTTAGTCAAGGTTACTGGGAAGAACTGGATGGCGAAACTACTGTCCCGCCAACAGTGGAGGGAATAATAAGAGAACTACTCGGAATTGGGTGACTACGGTACGGGTTGAAGTAGAAGAGATACATCATATTGTCTGTTAAAAAAACATAGTAGGTATGAAAGAATAATTTCGATATTACAATTATCTACCGAGATATAGAATTTTAAATTAAGCGCGTCGTTCGGTCGCCCGGTGACCGGCCGGTACACACGTTTGTACCGGGCGTAAGGTAAATGACGTCACGCGCCTATGCTGTTTCTTAGCAATCGTAGACTTACTTAGTATAGGCCGCTATATTTTGACGAAATTCAAATGGCTGTAAAGTCCATAACCACTGAAGATTTTTGAAAGAAACAAAATTTTGTGTAGGTATTTGGTATTTGTATACCCACAAGCCCTACTGTGACAGCCTTTCATTTGGGAAACTTTTCAAATTTTTTTTACCTTTCACATTATTAATTATTTAAAAGTAAGATTTAAATTACCAATTGAACATGAAGAATTAATTTATTTCATGTCAAAATTGTTTTACCTCTACATACAACTAAGTAACAATAACAACAGCTATCATCAGTTCTCGGTTTTCATTGATAATTTCTGAGGTCAAGGGGTATCAACATCTTTATAATTTAAAATGTACGCATAACTGGGTAGGAATTTATTCTAAAAAGATCAAGCATCAAGAAACACGTTTACTTCGCCCATTATTCAAGATGAATATATCAATTATCGTTATTTTCTGTTTTTTTGTGGCACTACAATATGAAAGTGTTAATTGTGGACTAATAAAGAATTTTCTAGAAGAAGGCAAAGAAACGATAGAAAATGTGGGAAAAGACTTGAGAAATGTACTTCACTTAAATAAAAACAAAAAATACGATAATGCAGTAGAAATAGATAAAACTACTCAAGATAATCAACAACTAGAAACAGTGATATCATCAACAACTCCTAAGTCAATAGTGATTCAGTCAAAAACTACGACGTCGAAAAAAGATGAGGAAACTACCACTACTGCTAAGAGCACCACTACTACAGCAACTGATGTTGATGCCATAACAACAACTACAGAATCATCTGCAAAAAATGTTACCGGGCCACAAGAAGGAAGGGATGTTTATAAGGCCGATGTGTGTGCTAAGGATTACAAGCGTACAAGTAATGGTAAATGTGCACTTATTTATTCACGCAAAACAAAATAATGTTTTAAATAAAAATTAATTCTCTTTTAAAGTTCTAAATGTTATTGGCTATACTTAATTATTATATTATTTTATTTTATTTAACTTACTCGTATCATACCTTCTTTAAATATCAGTTCAAAAAATCTTAGGTATACACATGGATGTTAATTTAATTGCGCGCCATAGCTTAAGGGGTGTTTCATAACGTATAAGGAGCCCATAAAAAATATTAAAAATAATCCAACTCAAAAAATCAAATAACCAAAAGCCGGTATTTATTATGACTCCAAGAGCTGCGCCTACCTCTCGTGCTATAACCAAGCGCGCGCGAGTCGCTATCATTGGTCGATATTGGTTATAACACGAGAGGTAGGCGGGGTAGCTCCGGGAATCATCATAAATACCTACCGACTTTTGTTTTTTTTTTAAATATTTTTTATGGGCTACTTTAACGTTTCTGAAACACCCCCTAAGCCCTAAGCTATGGCACGCAATCAAATTAACACCCTTTATATACTATATACCATGAAACTCTTAACAACATTTATTATTTTATAATCTAAATTAAATGTTTATAGAGTAGGTAAATGAAATTACCTACTTGAAGACTAAGACATTGGAAATACATTTTTATGCATGCACAACGTTATTTCTAAAATATAACAAGAAAAAAATGCAGAATTTGAACCTGCAAATTTGGAATACAGTTCCTACACTCGACCAAATAACCCACCGTAATCTCAATCAACTGAAAAAGTACACGATAGATGTCGCTAAAGTTCACTCTTGACCTTTTAAGAAACTGCGTTCATTTAACCTATAGAAGAGCATTCCAATATCGTAGGTTTAAATTCATGATACTTCGAGCATTCGCCTGTCATGAGCATGCGCACGCATGGATTTAGTAAGGATGCTGAATGCTCATTACACGCGAATTAATGCTCGCAGTGAGGACGCATGAAATATTATGACACATATTGAACTAATTTTCTGGAGTAACTGGAATAACTTGGAAATGATGTTGATGTGGCCGTGAGCTTGTATCACTGTTACTGGTTCCACTATTTTGTGATGTGTTTATGGGTCTCTGTGGTTGATATAAGTTTTGCTGTCCATTGTGATTATTCAAATTATTGATAAGTGAAGGTTTATCGCTTTGAGAAGGGACTCTATTATTGCTTGGTCTGTTGTTGTCAATGGGAGGGTTAAATTGAGGCTCGTAGTTTTCTGGTGTCTGACCTGACTGACTCCAGTTATTTTGTGGTTGTGAATTGTATTGCTGATCGTTATCGTCTGGTGGGAACCTGTTGCCAGGTGGTTCCCTGTTGTCAGGCGGACCTCTATTATCCGGAGGCCCGCGATTATTTGGTGGGCCCCTGTTACCAGGGGGTCCACGATTATTGGGTGGTCCTCTGTTAGCAGGAGGTCCACGATTACTTGGAGGACCTCTATTGGCAGGTGGGCCTCGTTTATCTGCAAATGTAAAATAAACGTAAAATAAGTCTTACAAATCGGATTGTAATTTATGTCACTTCTATGGTTGATAAAAGAATGTATTTTAGTTTTAAAAATGTGACAGACCGATAAGTAAACAGACAAAATTGACTATGAAATTAAATATTATATTTCCTATAAAATCTAGGACCTACCTAAGGTATTTTTAAATTTTCATATATTCAACTCACGTTTTTTTTTATTTTTTTTTTATTGTGATAATAATTTTAAAATGAAAACTCGTTTTTACGACATAAATAGTTACTTTTATTGTTACCAATAACTTAACAATATTTGTTTAAAATATTTCATATAACTTATAGATATATACCTAATTAGCTTTCTGGAGTAACAGCTACAACTTGGAATCGACGCGATGGTGGTCTAGTTGATTGTTGTTTTTGGTTAGAGTTGATATATTTATCATTCACTAGCGGTTCACCTCGACCTTTATTAATCAGCTGCTGTTGAGACTGAGAATTCGGTTGAGGATTTTTGCCAAATATGGCTTCTATGGCTGACTGATCAACAGCCATTGGGTTGTTATTGATTCTCTCGGTAGTTTTTTTGTAACTATAAGACGAGGTTGTAGTACGAATTGGTTCCTCGCTTGAATCGTATGATAGACCTCTGTTTGGAGATGATATAGAGTAATATTGTTGTTGACCACCATCTTTGGCAGGTGCACGGGATGTTTTATCATTATATTTGTATAATTCTTGGTCACTTGGAGTAGGTGAAGGTGGTCTTCTGTCATCTGACTGAGTAGAAGGTGGTCGACTTAGAAGATTGGGTTCTTGGTTGTGTGATGACGAAGATTCCCTGTCGTAGTTTGAACTCGGGTATCTTCTGTCTGAATCTAGACGGTACGGTGTTTTGCCAGAAGATGATTGTGGTAAATATTTTTCTAGTTGGAATAATCCACTATTACCGGGAGATTCCTCTACAATTTCAATATAATGTGGTGCATTATTAGAAAACTGTTGTGGTGGCATGTTATAATGCATGGTATTTGGCAAAGATGACTGAGAATTCTGAATGTTTTGAGAAGGAATCGGGATTGCATTTCCAGATTTTAAGTCCAATTGATATTTAGATACATTGTGGGATATTATCTCTTTATTTTTATCGAGATTAACAGAAACTATAGAAACTGTGTACAGTTGTTGTGGATTTCGTTGAGCTGCTTGATTTTGATAATTTGGAAATTGACTCCGTCTATTGTAGTCAGAATTTTGATTCTGATTTGCGAGGTAAAACCAATCGTTCTGCGGAGACCGCTTTTCTGGAAACAAAGAAAAAGTTTTGATAAAAATTTGTGTGATGAACTATTGACAATATTTACGAGTAGCGATTGTTATGTAATGTATGATTAGTGGAATTTGCATGTTTCATCAAAGAAATAGGAAGTAGAAGAAATAGAAAAGAAGACATAAAATAAAATGATCTGACCGTGAGTGTAGTACCATCTTACTACCAAGTAAGTTGTTTGTTGTTAGTGCTGTAAGTAATTAAAAAAAAGATACTTACGCTATTTCCTCAGGTCAAACACTAACCAAAATTTGGTACAAAAATATCACTTAACCATATAATGTCGATAAAGATGTTCAAATAGACGGCGATGGTGATGGAGAGGTGCACCGACTTGTAAGTAAAAAGCTTAAAGAAAGAAAAAATGAAACGTAAGAAGTAAGATACTTCTGCCTGTAAAGATGTCATTACATCTTACTGCATGATAGTACTAAAACATAGCACCGATGTATGAATGAGCAATAGCATAATGATGTTCTAACAAACTCACCTCTAAAATTTTGTGGAACACCGTTCACAATTACCAAGCAAACACAAAATATTACACTCAACTTTAGCATCATCTTGGATGTCACAAATAATTGTTAACTTTATATGTTTAAACAAACGCCAGAGCAGCACATATCCGTGTATAAGCGTCCAAATAACTGAGTAAGTATAAATAAATATTATTCGCATACGTGAGCATTTAAGAAACCTGTTCTCAGGTTAGTTGCCTTATACCATAGCATTCGCGATGAGTCGATTATTTTGGTGACGTAGTCTGAGCAATTAAAATCTATTATTACGATTAGCTGCGGGTGTATAGGTAGGTATTTCTGGAAACTATTGACTTTATGGATACAAAAAAGATCTTTAAATGAACAAAACAAGAAAACATTAAAATTATTTTTAAAGTAAAAATATATCAGGATTCGTGAGGAAAAATGTTTTGAGGTAGTAAGGTTGTACAGAATAAAAAAATAAAGCAAATAAAATTAAAGATCCTTGAGCATATGAGATGAGTATACCTACCTACCTACTTATTAGTTTGTAAGTAATATATACATTTTATTTGAAATCTTTTCCTTAAAGGTACTCGAATTGAATCACGACATGGCAGGTATAATTACCAAGAAGTCATGATGCGAATGTATTTTATAGTAAGTAAACAACATAATACTTTTATTTTATTTATTATACTTATTTGATGAATGTAGTAGTAGGTCAGTATTAATTAAATTATTTTTTTTCAAACGCATGTCAAAAGTTTTTTAACGATGTTAATATTCATTTATCATAATATCATATCAGTAAATTATTCTTTTGTACGAACAAACAACGTACAATGTCATGTACACGTGTTAGAAACATTCGATGATAAATTTGAATAAATAACTTATCAGCACTGTGAACGTGCGTATATATAATAGTCGTTATAACAGAGGTCAATAACCGTGACATACAAATTCTACTCATAAGTTTTTATAAACAGGTAAATAATTTTTTATAGTGTTTTTTCCTTTAAAGATGTACTTACGTACGAACTATATTATATTACTCCATGATAGTACGTAGTGTACCTATAATACTAACCCCGAATTATAACGATTTCTATAATATTATACGGGGCGTCTTCCCGCAAACTGTTAGAAATTGCTCAACTGGAAAAACTTTCAGGAAATGTATAAGAAATTTAGCTTCCCCATACACATCGTCTGATCGATGTGGTCTTTTGTATAGGGAAATCCAATTCATTTTCACTTCTTGATAGAATTTCGTTGATAAAATGAATGTTCTCGTTGACTGAACTAATTTAAACCTAAATTATTATGCCCTTGATTTTGGTCTACTGATATTGACACCTTAAATCCCATAGACACCAAGATCGATCTTTATGTTGTTAGTTACCTTCTGTAACAAACTTTCATATTTCATATAAAACACCTGGTTCTCTCACGTCCAGTCCCATTTGTCCACGCGACCTAAATCGGAGGAGGCCGGGGCAAAGTGAAATGTAAAAGCCACTTACCTAATACTGGAAGCGGCGACAATCTCATTCCGGGACAAATTGGAGACACCTTCCCGCGGTGTGGCGGGACCAGGCGGGACCGCAGCCCGCGTCCCGGTAAACATCTATTTATTGCGACGACGGCGAGACACCTGTCCCTGCACGGCGAAAGGGTAAACTGGACAAGTTGGTAAGGAGGAGGACACAAAAGTTATAATACCTAACGTTTGATTAATACACTGTAATATAAAGATATCAATAGAGCTTATTTTGTAAGGGAATCCAAATAATACTTAGATAGAACCTACGTACATTGTGTGATGGATGACTTAATAACTAGGTACAAATTATTCTAACAATAGCATGTATAAGATAATGTTTAAACTAACCATATTATAACTACTAGCAAAAATTATTGAAAATCAATTTTTCCAAAATTCTTTCAGAAAATTAAAAAACCAAATTGGCTTTTTCATACCAATTTTATGATTTAGGTGATCATTTTGTATGGCTAATTGAAATATTTATTTCATTTCCTGAAATAATATCCTTGCGTAAGTTGTTCAATTTGCAGCAAGTGCGCAACTCCTATCAGTTTTCGGGAGCTGTTCTTACACCCCTATAGGTAAATTCACATTAATATACTGTGTTTTTTATATAATTTACTGAGCTATTCTATTCAGGCCCGCCTTACCCACCTGCCTACAGACCGCGACCTAAACCGCGCTGTCGCCTACCCTTGACACCGTAATAGCCCCTCCATTTCAAACTGAACACAAGCCAGACATACTATCATTCCAATTTAATTCCTTAAAATAATATTGTAAGGCTTTTAATATAATTATTATGGTGCAAATTTTAACTATTATTAGGTTTTTGCTGGAACAGATTTTAATTATTTATTTTCATCTATCACTTTTTAGGTCTGCCTAGCAGTGGGATGATTCAAGTTAGACAAGACAACAAGACTTTATAAAGGTCTGCCGCATAATTTTACATTTCATTAAAACCGTAGAACGTGGCATTTTGAATTAAACTTAGATCTTACATACATAATTTAATACACAATTATTTATTATTTACCAAATATTGTCGGAGTTTTCAGGCACTTTTCATTAGGTACTATAATTTAAAAAAACCAAGAAAAGGTACTGTCTTTTTCATACCAAAGCTAAACCTCGACGTAATTGAGAAGTAGTTACTTGTGTTTGGTATTATTAATATAATTGACTATTGAAATGAGAGAGTTCGTAGCACTGCAATAGACAGATCGACTAGCAAGTCGTAGCGAAGTCATATCCGATTCTCGTCTGTTTTGGTGGCGCCGAAACTTGCAGCTTATTCTGCAACTTCGATAGTTTTCCGCCTGAATCCGGATTGTTACAAATTTAACGCACAGTCAAAGCGAGCGCTTCTGATCGCAAGCACTAAATTAGATGCCCGAAGAGCCCGAAACTGCTTCTTCACCGATGTGGAATAATTTTGGAGAACGCCACTGGGTTAGAAATAAAATAATAATATTTTGAAACTCATCTAGTCGTTGTAGGTAAGTATTTTGTTTTTAATTTTACCACGTATAAATAAAGTAGCTATAATATTATAGTGGTCGGTAGAGAATTTTTTTTTGTAACTAGCTTTCCACTCACTTGTTTATTGCCATATTTAATGATTTTTTCGATGGGTGAATGCTAGACCGAGGCTCAAACATCGCCTGCATTGGCATCTATCAAAATATTAGTTTTAAGATGAAAATATTTAAATACTGTAGGTAGTCATGTCTTAGAGAAATTATGGAAATATAAAAGCAATTGTTCTGAAATCTAACTAATTTGTAATTAAGATATCATATACCGAAACACACAGAATAATGCTGCGTGCAAGATTTTTTAAATTTAAGTTTTATTTATCCGTGTAGTTTGTACTTACCTATGTATCTGGTTAGTTCTGGCTGAAGATATTCCGGTGGAACCCATGTGTTATCCCGGCCGTTTGTTAAGCTCTCGAATTATGTGGCGCCCCCGGGAGGTCCCGGTGAGCAACACAAAACAAGCTTCACTCCTCTTTTTGCACTGAAATTTACTTTTTACCTTTCTCTGCACGTGATGGAATTAGTTTCTGCAGAACAGTGGGACTATTTGAATCTAAATTGGCATGTTAAAGACTTTTTTAAAGTGAATACTGAAAAATGTGCAAAAGGATTTGTTCAATAACACGTTTCATTTGTGTTGTATTCATGAAAAAATCTATCTGGAATAGCAAGTCACAATATACATCACATCACTCATTGATTACATAAATAACAGGCGCTCTGTAGAGTCATCACATGAGTAGGAGTGTTTTGTCTTTTCGTAAGGTGTCTAGGTGCTCGAACCACGACACGACACAACCTAAATTAGCAGCATTATACTCTTCTTCGGCAAACAGAGATGGTGAACTGATCAGGTTTCCTAATCAACTACGAAACCTTAAAAGTGCCTAGGTAATTCACTTGTGATTGACAGAGTTGGCGAAATATTTAAAGAATTCTAGTCGAAAACAGATCCCTAAAAGGTAACTCTACCAGCTCAATTACACATGGGCGTCGCGTCGCATCCGACAGCTCCAACACCAGACAACAAATGACCGCTTCATCTGTCCAGGTGCTCGCATCACGTCACAACCTAAATTGGAAGCGTAATACACTTGTTCGACATTTTAAAACATGGCACGCAATCAATCTCGTTCCTGTTGCGCTATCAGTGGGCGAAATGGGAACTTTTTGCTGGTGTACGCTATTTGTTACATTGGCTTTTATTTACTCTCCTCCACCTGTGAAAGCCAGTGGATAGAGGGACGTTTCGGTGTATTGCAATTTGGTAGATGGGATCACGACCCGTCTTGTTAGCTAGTGAAACAAATCCTGTCTGAAATGAAGCACAAAATTCGTTTCAGGCCAAAACTACTTTAATTAGGTCATTGGCGATCTACCTAACCAAAATAAGTTAGAATGTGTTTGTTTATTGCCGAATCCAGACCATCGACTGACTAGCTTGTATGGATACAATCCGCCAGATGTGATTTTTGCATGCAATATTTTGAACAAGACTCCTTATTAAATAGTTAATCTGATTAAATAGTTTAACCCTGTTTTTCTATCAAAGGCCAATAAGCCCTCGATGTTATTTGCGGAACAAGCGCGTACTCGAGAAAGTTCCGGGGATACAGCCGCTGCCTAATTGGCTAGAGTTTTGCTTAATATTTACAAGTTTTAATCAAATGCAGTTGAAATGCATTCGAGAGTTCCTCGTAATACACCAGCTTTATAGGTAAATTCTCTTGGAAGTTTAAATAGGATTCTGTGTTGGAGGAAATGTTTCTCGTTTAGCGTTTGCTTGTAAGATTTAGCTGAGTTGTGGTTTTTGGTAAACTCCGTCACTTCTCGTACAGAACAGTGATTACTACACGTCTCGGAACGTGCCAGACATTTCCTGATGAGCTTTGACAGCATTCATCTAAAAGGTCTCAGTCATTACGTTAAGGTAAGTAAACTGCTGCTTAGAAATAAAAAGGATTCGTAGGGCACGTCACGCCAAGACATCGGGCCAGATCGCTATATACACAAATCATGTCAGGGGTTTCGCGCTGTTAAAAAAACTGTCCCTAGGTTCGCCTTTCGTTGACTCAAAAACCCACTCGATATAAGAGAATTTATAAATAAATTTGATAATCGTAAGTAAATAGAATTCAATTACCAACTGCCATGAACACACTACCTAGATATTCATTACAAAATTAATGGATAATATCTCGAGAATTTATCCTTTGCTCTTCTGTAGCGAATATCCTCGACTCATCAAAGGTTTTAGCTAATAGGAACGCTGGAGTAATGTTGTTTGTATGACACGAGCATAAGGAGTAATTTTCGAGAGTGTAAATCCGTAATATCAAAGATGATTTATGTAAATAATTTAATCTGTTGCCTGCCTTCAAGCGCCGCCGCGGCGTGTCACACGGTAATTTAATAAGCAACGTAAAATCGTGACACGATATTATATTAAAACAATTTTCAACACTTACAAACACACCTACTTTATTGTTACGTATTCATAGACATGAACTCTAGATATTTCTTCAGGGTAAACTTCGGAAAAGTTCACGACCTCTCATAGAATTTTCAGTAGGAGCAATAAAAAAACAGTTCACCCTTGAAGGGTTCTCGGAATGGAGGGCTACATTCGAAAAACAATATCGTACCGATGTCTCAGTCTATCAAGTCGGAGTCAATGGCGAGCTTTGCAAAAGTGTCACGTAATATGTAAATCGTTCAGGTCGCGATGTGTCTCGACTGTCAAAAGCATCCGCCGGCGCTGAACACATCCCGGGCCGATTTTTTCCCAATGATGACTTCACTTTCGAAGAGGGGTGAAAGTTTGTAACAAATGGATTCTTACGCCTCTTGGGTTTGTTAGGTGGTTGCGGTAACTTTGTTCGAAACTTTGTCGAAGATATGGAAATGATACGCTTCGGATGTTTTAACAGATAGCTCTTTATAAACAGGATGCTGTCGATTGAATTTTTGTAGCTTTTGTCAGCGAGCGTAATGTGGATGGAGGAAGGTGGTAAGTGGGGGTGCGAGGGACGGAACTGACGGAACACTTTTATCTGAAGTGACGCTTAATGGTGCAACAATTTCGCGCGGATCCGCGACGAGACGCTTTGTTTAAATATGCAGCGTGTCACCACCGGTGACGTACTCAAAATATTACAACGCGCGCCCGTTAGCATAATAAAGGGAGATACCTAGCGTCTGACTTCTTACCCTAAAGGATCCTTTGAAAACACACCAAGACAATCATCTCTATGCTATAATTAAACAGTATTAAAATTAAAGTTTTTATTTTTTTATCGGCAAGTTTCATCCGAAAAAGTAACCCAGTAAAATTACAACCGAAATTCTCCTGTACCTGACAGGAAAGCAAGGTGTCCAGACAGGATCAGAAGCTGCGTATCCCCTTGAAGCGAGCATCGCTGCAGGCGGCGCATTAAACTGCACTAACGAGGTGCAGGGAAATCAAATGTCGCACTCGTTATAGTCCCCAGGCTCGCGGCACGTCCTCAATACTGTTTTGCTCTTGTCTCGCTCTGAACAAAATTAAACACTTTACTCCGAGAGCGTATTCGGGAAGCATAAAAGCATTGAATGATCGTAGAATAAAAGAAGAAAATGTCTCACAGACGGAATTTGAGCTTTTTTAATTTGGGTTTTTTAAAAACAAGGGCTAAGTACAATTAACAATTAACATTTTCTGTTTGCTTATTATGGCGTAAGATGTAGAGCAAATGAGTAATTAAGTAGCTCTTTTTTTATCTACTTTTGACTTCTACGTATAGGTATATATCCGTTGTCGCGTTATTTATTATGGAATGAATCCTGTTTTCTAATATCTTCCGCTTACCTGTGAGGTAAACTACGCTAAAAATTACGCGGTAAACCGTGAAACGAACGAGCCGGATTAAGGCGGCGTCCACACCCGAGATTACACCCGGGCATGGTTAACTGTGAGTTATGCTCGCCGCCAGCTTCTCACAAGACGTCTATGAGGAAATACTGCGAGCTTGCTGTGTGAGAAGACTGGGCTATGAGGGGTTACTGCGTCACGTAGCACGTGTCTTGTTTGTTGGAGCATTTTCATTTAATTTATTGTTCTAATCAGCAGATAATTTCTTGAGTGAAATGGTTTGATGTGCTAGCCAGCTAATTAAACAATGATTTATTATGAAGAGTCTGTACCTTAATATTTTGACGTGTTGACTTTCTGCTTTATAAATGATACAAAATACAAATGACACATTAAACCGTGGAATAAACGAGACAGATTAAGGCGATGTCCACATCCAAGATTACGCTCAGCCATGGTTAACTGTAAGTTAAGATTGCCGCCATTTTCTCACAAGCTATCTATGAGGAAATATAGCGCCGACGCCTTCAGAATGCTTATTCGCGCCGTGGTATTAAAAAGAAAGTATAAAATAATTAAGGCGTTTCGATTATTGCGCTTTGTGTGAAATAATGAGAAAATGCACACGTTTTTCTTTTTCTGTAACAAGAGAACGATTCGCTTAAAAGAAATAAAGGGGTAATGTATATTCTGTTATGTTAAACTAACGGCTCATTACGTGTTTAATCGCTCAGACGTGCTTTTTATAAGATCTCGGTACTGTTTTGTTATGCACGGTATTTAGTACCGTAATTACCCTATTTTATGGCATGACGATGTCAGAATTTTTATAATTGATTAATGATTATGAATACCCAAGACTTCGTAAAAATCTAAAAAACATAAATCAACTTGCATTACTATCCTTCAGTGTCTTCAGTAAGGTAGAAAATGATCATCACATCGCCCATCGGTTTCACTTAAGATATTCTGCAATCCTATTGTTTTTACAAATTGCTCTGACGATCTACATCAGTCGAAACTCGGACAAGAAGCATCCCAGTAACGATCGTTTAGGGCAGGGTTCCTCAAACTTATGGCCCCACGGACCCTAGTTAAAGTACCCAGGCAACAGCAAACCTCTAACGCATAAAGAAAAGAAAATATAGCTGTTGCAGACAAGTAGACATATTTTAATGGTTAACAAATACAGTGTTAAAAGCGTTTCAAGCGTACAATATTGGACTGAATTAGTATTACGTCGGTTTCTTTTCGTGAACTCCTACTTACTCCGTCTTTCTTACCGTCAAATGGCGAACCTAGCGTGTATGGGTGCCGCATTTTTGAATCGTAGTCATCATCACACCTAATAAACACCCCCAAGGGGCACTAAGCTTACTCTAAGTTAGGATGACTAGACTAGACCGAGCACGTGGGTTTGGTTTGACGAGCAAAGCAAGGTGCGAATAGCGTATTTGGTTGCAATACCGAACCCCTAAGAACCCCACTTTGAGCAGCCCTGGTTTAAGGCGATTGTAGACGAGCAAAGCAATTAGGTGCGGATAGCGTATCGGTTGCAATATCGAGACCGGCATTGCGGGCGTGATCTAATATTCATCGCACCAGCCCGTCTACATGGGAAAGCATAATACGTAATTAGATACAGCAAATGCTCCCTGGACTCGCCAGTCGCCGCCGACATGCATTATGCACGAATCTAAATTGAATGTGCAGTTAGATGCGTGAATTAAGCCCTGGCGGCCGCGATGTCCGTTCGTATGAAGATTTTTGATAAATTTTCATATTTTGTTTTTCTCATTTTTTGATACTTAAAACAGTTCCTAAGTAGTACAATTTTTACCTTATAAGGATATCAAAACACCGACACTACAATAAATTTCTCTATCGACTCTACATCTAAAATACCTATACTAAAAAATAAAAAGTTCAAACTATGGGTAAAACCACGTAGTTTCTTAAAGTTATGTACCTAACTAGATATTTTTCGCCTTCAGTATCTAATAAAAATCTTCTAATACTTCCTCCTAAATAAGTCTCAAAGCCGGTGGGCCCTGAAAATGAAGTTGCCAAAATTAGAATCGATTTAACGAAGGTATAAAAATTCAATAACATGTAAATGTCCCTGTGTCTTTGAGCGGAAACTTTTTGAAAAAAGTTCTCACAGGGCAATTGATTGAGAAGCAGGGGACTAAACAGGGAAGAGGCTCCTTTTATGCAACTTAAATACCGTTTGAACGATAGCCGTTTATAAATCTGTGGGTATTTTATTACCCTGTGTTTTTGTAATCGATGATAATTTGAGAGCCGTTTCGCTGCGTCAATATTTTAAGGAGTTTCAGAAATTTCTTATAGCTGTTTATTGCTTTTTCCCAAGCTCTGTATCTTTTTGTCGGTAGCAATTACCCTGAAAAAGAAGCAGCTGGTAGATTTCAGATTTTAAACGTTCCCAGTAAAGAAAGTACCAAATAGCTAAAACTAACAAACGTTCCCGTCTGAAGCTCAACTTTGGCCAATCATAGTGTGTGGCGAACTGTCGTATTTCCTCATAAGGGAGAGGCGGCCGTCATATTTCAGCGTTAGCGCCCTCCCCCGGGCGTTGTAAAGATGCCCTTAACACTAGTCTTCATTTTCTACTGGGACCACTGCGTTTGTCCAACCGTCGGAGATTTTTATGGACGCAAACAAAGTTGGTTAACGCTAGTGTAGGTACAGAGCAGGGATTATGAAGATTTATTGTCATTGAATTTATTCCGATCCCCTGTGTTTTGAAGCGAAATATTAAGGATTATTTACAAGTTTTGTTGGCTAAAGGCAGCATTTTTATATATTTAACAATACTATATTATACTATGAAACATCCAACAGAGGGCTCCATCATAATTCCCATGGATAAGTACTGATTAAAATTAAAATCGATACCTCTTCGTAACCTGAAATTAAATTAGCCATTTCATAAAAATTTACCAACAATTTAACTATAAGGAATAGATACTCCTATTTGGAGCTGAGCCGGATTAAGCTTCATGCTCGCTATACAAAAAGAAAAACTATGAGTAAAATAAACATTATAAGTAGGTATCTAAATAAAGAACACTAAAATATAAAGTAAATATTATGAGGTTACGCTCCTCGTTCAAGTAAATGGTAAGGTGCGAAAGTGGCAATTAACCCTTTAAAAAAAGTTGTTGTAATGGAACATCTGAAATGAGGGTCGTTACATCGCGGCTCCTAATAGCCAGTCTGCTTAGCTCCCACAGAGAGAAGAATCTAGGGGGAAATAGTGAGTGGCAAAAAGGTAGTAAAGTGGCTGGTGTGGTATTTAAATAACTCACAGTTACTGTCATGCATCGCCAGCTTTACATAGTACCTATCTAATTATAATGTGGGTATGGTAAGTCCTCTCATAGATTTTCCGTGACAATGCTTAATTTCAGTGACGTCATCCACGCACAATTTGTTGCGAAGCAAATGCTCTCTATTTCTTCGATAGCCTTAGCTAATTCTTATGCTGAAATTCTTTTCGTATAACTTCATTGTGCCCTTGTTTTGTTACCTACCTATTCAGTTGACGAAATATAATTTGAGCTGGTATGCCATATATTTTGAGGGTCAAATCGGCTCAAATTTGCTCAACTATGACGTATGCTTTCGACATCTATATATTGGACGAAGAGTTAAATCAGCTCAAATTTGCTAAACTATGACGTAGGTATACTTTCGACAACTGTAGATATTGGACAACGAATTCATAGGTAATTGAAAGATGTGTCAATAGGATGAAACAGCCAGCCATGTTCCGCTGTATTGACACATCTGTTTTATTTCTGACATCCCTGCCTGGTCCTCTATTCCTGGCTGGCGCAGCTGTCTGCTCCCACGCTGCCGGTCGAAGGTTAGGCCCTGCTTTCACGCTTTTTATTGCCCCAACGCAGTTTGAACTCAATTATTTTTATGTTCGGGCAAATTGCTATTTTGTTGCTTTATCACGATTATCAGGACGGAATTAGTTCCGCCATTGATGGGATTCTTTATTTCGCTATTTCGGTTTATCGCAGGAATAGGTACTTTTAAATCGATTCTTTGTTTGTGCCATTAAAAGCAAATTGCTCACCTTAGATTGTTGGTAGAAACGTGAACTACGATTTATTTGATAAAGCTGGGTAGTACTTATTTTGTTATTGTAGTAGGTATCCCTCTAATCTAGTATAGAGGAAAACCTGCCCAATTGTCAATTTTATTTTATCAAACAGATTAGTAAGGAGGAACTGAAATAAACTGTGAAAATACGTTGCATTCTTTTGTTTTAGGTATACAAAGGTTATATTGTAACGCAAAAATCTACTTACAGTATGCTCAAATATGACTTTACAATGAAAGTAGGTATGTAGTGTGCTAAAGGTCGAAAGCTAAACCTTTTTACACAATCTCAACTAGAAATAGCAAAACTTTCGCTCCAAAGGTAATTTAAAACACTCAAACCGTGGGCAAAGAAGATCACTTCGAGTGCTGTTTTACATAAAGAAACATTTTGCATGAGTAAAAATAAAATCGCAGCCATCTGGCTTCTACGCGTTTAAAAAGACTGTCTTTTACGTGGACATGTAAAAGGTTTCGGAGGTTTTAAAAAATATTTCTGCTCAGCCTCTTTGATGTCAAGCCTTTCATTGTGACGGTGCAATCACACACACGCCCCGACAACAACACTTTGTACAAACGACAGCTAATTTCAATGCCTAAAGCCAAACGTTTGCTGTTCATTTTTCGAAACAAAAGTGGCAAAGAAAGTAGAACAGTAATTACGGCAGCGTTATTTTTTTTTGCGCTTGTCCAGCGAATGTCGGGGAAAAGTTACATTTACACGCTAAACGAGTTTTCGTTAGCCATACTTAACTTACCTAGTTTCTCGTGCCGAAAATAAATATATTTACTTACTTGCTTCGACATGATTTGTGAGTTTGTGTTTTGCTGAGATACTTTCTGTAAAGGTACATAGATAATTTTATATTAGATTTTTGTCCTCGTAACTAAACCCATTACGCCGGGTAAAGAATATTGCCAGCGCTCAGATGCAAAAGAGAGCGGTTGTAATTTTCTCAGAGTCACCTGGCAGTTCCCGACAGCCGGCGCTGATGGCGGCAATCAAAGAAAACACGCTAATTAACCCCAACCCCCCCTAATATTTCTTACGAGGCTCAGCTTGCGCCCTTCTTATCCTACCTTATTTTTGGTAGGTATTGCATGAAAAAATGTGACAGATTTTATACCAGGTGTAAGGGTGAGCGTACCGGCAACTGAAAAGGGTAGCTCAAACTGAACAACTATCAGCAGGAAATTCTTTCAAGAAACGTAAAAAATGATTGGCTTTCTAATACAAATAGTCTGAATTAGGTGATCATTTTAGAATAGTAATAAAAATCATCTCCTAAAAGATTTTCCTGGTGATAGTTGTTCAGTTTCGTTGACTGAGCAACCCCTTTCAGTTTTCGGTACGCTAACATTACAGCCAGTATGTTTCATTATTTCAAGGGTTTTGTCTTATAATTGATGTACTTGATGGGGAGTTATTTTACTTATGTTAAAAGAAGTAAGTACCTACTTATTTAATCACTGATAACTAATAAATAAGATTTAAAAAAAATATAATTGTATTTTATAGTTCTCAGGTAAAAGACCTATTCTTAACAATCTTAGAAATGGTACTTTTATTTAATAACGAAGCTGTTTTTGTCGCTATCCTGGAATAGATAATTATATTTTTTTCCAGTAGATATCCGCCTCCCTAAAAGAGTCTCCTTTTTCAAATTATTTAAGTATTTCTAAGCTTTTTTATTTATTCTAAGCCAGAAGCTACACAACCCGGGGTGGAGGGCATGCCGGGGCTTGTTGAGTAAATATGACATTTGTAACACCTTCGTTTGTCGCGATTTTCCTGTATCGAGATGCGGGCGCCCCACCCCCCTCGCCCCGCCGTCTCTGCCGGAGGTGTTTGCTCTCAAATCAGTCGTTTAAATAAAACTGTATTTTCTTTTTTCCGTCTCTCCCAATTCAATTCTCGCCGCTCCGGGAAATACGTTTAGTGACGTTTACTTTAGTCATTGTACATGTTTTTCCAGCAGGTAATGGTTGGGTAAAAATTATCTCTCGTATTGCAAACCGAATTATTATAAATATAGGAAATACAATATGGGACCTGTTTTTGGTTCCATATTTCCTGCATAGTAGGAAAAGTAAGAAATCCATTCCATAGATTCCATAGGTTAGGTACTACCTACTATTATTCCTGTATTTTTAATTTTTGAATTGTTGTTTATTTATTGATTAATATAAAGTTCAATACGATTAGGTAGGTGGCATTTATGTATTTATAATCATATTTTTGCTCTTAAATTAATATTGTGCACGTTATATCCGCTTCTCGGCATCAAATCTCACTTCTGTAGGTCTGCTGTAAGAAATTTCTTTATAGAGATAAGCAGTGCCTGTTGTGTCTTGTTTCTTTTTTGTTTGTATTTTATGTTCTTTAGTGTGTACAATAAATTGTTAAATAAATAAATAATAAATATGATGTACCTATTTTCTTTTATCAAGCCAACAACAGAACTATAAAAATTATGCTAAAAAAACAGGTTAAAAAAATAAAATTTTATCATCAATTTTATTGGAGTAGCGTAAGACAGGCGCCGAGCAGAGTGTCAGCAAGTTAAGTACACGGTAATCCTGTATCCGAGCGTTTGCAAATGAAGCTTCAACAATCTGCGCCATCGCTCGCGGATTACATAGGATCAGCACGATCATTGCCGACGCGTTGTAAGCTCATGAAGAAAATGTTCTTCGTTAATGACTGTTTTTTAAAATGTAAATAATTATTATATTTTATTTATGTAATAATTTATTTACAATCCATAGAGGAGGGTACGACAGGTGCTGAAAAAAGTGTCAGCGAGTTAAGTACACGGCAATCTTGTATCCGTGCGTTGGCAAATGAAGCTTCAACAATCCGCGCCATCGCTCGCGCATTACATAGGATCAGCGCAATCATTGCCGATGTACCTACACAGCTGGTTTCGGTCTCTTTCTTCTGATACAGGAAAAGTACCGAAGCTACATTATACTTAATTGAACTTCATTATAAATTGTTTGTATAGCCCCGCGTGCACCTGTCCGCCGAGTAACTTAATAAAGTTTGTGTTAAATAATGTTTTTCATCTCCTGTTGTCGAGTAAACAAATTGCTTCATTTTTGGCGCTCGCATTACAGACGGGATTTATCACCTGCGTACGGCCCTGTTGTCACCTTTATAACTCAAATGGAACAAATTATGCCGTAATTTATAAAATAGGAACTCCATGAATAATTAAAGCATAAAATAAAGTTGATTTTGGTACTTGTTCCTTATGATATTATTCTGAAAGCCATTAAAGAAAAATAGATACAGAAATGGTCGTCATTTTCTTTAGTTCAAATAAAGTATACCTATTGCAAAAATTACTATTTCATTATCTCTGCCTTCCCCTGTTGTGTGTGTGTAATAGTATGTAATGTTCATTAAGAAGAATTCATACAACTTCGATTCGTATCGTTTCCAATAGCTAACTTCCCGTTCCATTTGACGTGACAGATGGACGCTGGCCGGGTCCCGTAGCCACCCAGATAATTAACACGTTTCTTTCTTTCTTCCGCCCCTGACCAAACTTTATTAATACCGCCACGGCTTAGGCTTTGAAAGTAACAAACTTTTCTAATGAAGTCGCCTCGCGGAATAACTATGGGGCACTTATAATTTGTTTATTTTGCAAAGGCAAAATTTAAAAGAGCTTCAAAGCTTCATAAAAAATAATTTAAACCTTGAAAGTTTGACAAAGTGTTGAGTTTATTTTGTTGTTATTTATACCCGAAAATTACAATAGAACAAGACAAAACCAACAAAAATTTTACGTTTAAAGAAATATATTTCAGGATTGATTCGGAAAAAGTAAATAAATGTAATGTATGTGAGATAGAGTCATCTCTACCTACGTAGGTAAAAAGACGTATTATTCAATATTTATATTATTACTCTTGAAATCTGCATTGTAAATTACTAAAAATACAATCCAAAGGTTGCACGAATATTGAGTACCTAATAATTAAGTTTACTTCAACATGCTATTTTTATTACAAACCTAATCATTTTTTCTGTCTTGTTTCTAACAATACACTGCCAGCTGTTTTCAGATTAACTTAAGCCTGCCTGCTGTTTTTTTTCAGACTTCAATCTTTTCAACTAGTCGCTCTTTTAACCAAATGCAAAATACTTGAGACGTCCCGGTAATTTATGCTACAAGGGTTCACGTTTAACGCATTCAGATTAAAGTTTCATGATGCAGAACAAGACAGTCTTTATACAAGCAAGAGCCAAGATGTCGGCTCGACGCTCCAGCTAATCCTATGATATTCAGAGTATTCTATTCATGTCAGAGATTTCAGATGTCAAGCGGGAGCGGTGTCAAAATCTGAGCAAATGTATTTATGCAAATTAGCAACTCCATTAACATCGTACTCCCGAGACCGTAGCGTGCACGTGTTTATTGTATAAATAACTTATCACACGTCTTAGTGCAAATTCTGCCATTAAATATGTATAATGGACTATAAGCGCGCGACAGATTGTCAGTCGATGTGTTCGGTTAATGTGACATACATGACAGTCATTTAATATCGTCACAATTTAAAGTCTGTGAGTAAATTGATGATTGGGTCGTGCAGTCGTGCTCCAAAAAATGGATTTGAAAACGTCATAGTAGGATGCAACAATTTTGCTGCTGGCTAGACAAGTCTTCGTTGTCAGTCATCATGGACTCAGTTTCAAAATACTGTAGATGCGGATTTTTAATAAAATCTTCGTTGACTTTCGGTACACTACCAGTCATAATCCTCTATAACCAAATTTTAAAACCATTTCAAATTTAGAGGTGCTATGCAGCGTACGTTTTGAATGCTCAATGCCCATTTGTATTCCGGAGCTTGCAGATGCCCATAATTTTGCTAACCTCAAGAATATATACGGACAATGTAGCTGTAGGTATATTGTGGTCGCAGCGAGCTTACCGGCGTGTCTCAGAAATGTCGAGCATTGCAGCCGAGTGGGATTACTCCAGCCGCCTAGCAGCCGCAAATATGCGTGCAATGTAAATTTGATACCCGGAGTGACGGCCGGTGTCCCACGCTGCCCGCTCCTTCAATGCCGGGTATGAAGGGGCTATGCGGAATCCCACCCGTTTTGACGAATTGTTGCTACCAAAATAGGACAGTGGTTTGTCTTCTATCTACGCTCACATTGCGTATGGAGAGGCCGTGATGTGATACACTTACACAACGGGTATCTTAAAATCAATGTGACGTAAATAATTATGATCGCTACATTGAAATGACTTATACCTGTCATTTAAAAAAACGTAAGAAAATTTACGTCAAATGGAGCAAGTACTTCCCATTGATCTTAAATCTATTCTTTAGGGAGCATTTTAGGAAAACAAACTCCTCTTGATAATAGCAGCGGCACGCGCTATAGATGCTATGCAGTCCCGAGCCCCGAGTGCCCCGAGTCAATGGGGAGGTTAACAAACGTATCACGTCTCGAGCAAACGGGCGGCGGTCACACGCTCCTCGCTCCATCGCCTGCTCGGTGGCAAACACTCGGGTTCAATTGCGTGAAAAAAAGTTAATTTAGAGAAATAATACGTCAGATACAGAAACGACGCCCCTTAGATGCCCCATATATTAAAATAAATAAAACAAGAAACTTGGTGAAAACAGGATGTATTAAAATCTGATTTTATATCACTGTGTAGCAGTAGACGTTTGAAGTGAATGGGTCTAAAAATGTATCTTATCGCGACAGAATCTGAAATCTCTACATGTTACAATTATCTAGGTTCTGAACAAAAATAAACAAATAACCGCTCTTTTGCATTCAGAATTCGATTAACAATAAGCAATTCTTAACCTATAATAACATATTTCTATGCTTGAACCGTAACAATAACTTTCATAACACTTATTCCTAAAAAAAGATTAAGACATAAACTTCAGCGGCGACAATTTTCAAAAGTTCCTGGGCTAGTGGTTAGCCGGAGCCAGGTAAAAGAGAAAGTTTCCAAGTAACCGAGGAGTCAACAAATCACAAGGACACAGGGTAACAGCCGTAAGTGAGACATTGAAGTCACGTACTCCATTTTGCGAAGACATAAAGCTTCGTAATGTGGAGAGAACTGTCCAACTCCAGCCATTCACTCCACACAAACTGGGCATTTATATGGCCGTCTACCTTAAATTGGTTCCATGAATGAATTTTCTTTTAGTAATTTGCAACTGACTTTCTGTTCATGAGACTTTCGGTTAGATGTATTTATAGTTCCATCCCTGTTTTTTTTCTAGTATTGCAAAATTATGAAAATTTATCAAATGTCTTGTATTCTATTATAAAATTTCATCTTCTAGCTCTGATGACGATTTGACGTATATTTTTATACTGTCATCATTTTGCTTGTCAAATAAATTTGATGACTTAATTAATGATTAGGTGTTTTTAAGGCTCGTATTTATAAAGCGATCTCAAGTTTGAGAGCAATATTAAGTATGTATTTGACAGGCCGTTTTGTACTGAAATGTCATTTCTGATTCAAACTCAAACTCGCTGTCACTCTTGAGAGCTGATTATAAAATTACGGGCCTAAGACTGCTTTTAAATTGACCCTAATCTTAACTCAAAAGTAATAAACAAAGTCAATGAGAAAC
Source organism: Scrobipalpa atriplicella (assembly GCA_029255725.1). NCBI lineage: Eukaryota > Metazoa > Arthropoda > Insecta > Lepidoptera > Gelechiidae > Scrobipalpa > Scrobipalpa atriplicella. The sequence continues at coordinate 28,222 of JARACY010002714.1, forward strand.
AGAATGTATGCGAAGAAAAGCCATTAAGTATTATTAGAATTGAGAAGGAAATAGCTAAAAGATTAGAAACATTTTCTACTCTCCTTAACCTGTAAGCTGGTTTCCTATTTTCTCCATCGGTGAACGATAACTTACTTTTATGTAGACGTTTACGTGAATCCAAACAAGAAAATATCGGTATCACTTAATGCAACATGCAGTAAGGGACCGTCGATGGAAAAAAAAAGTTTTTATGCCTCCAGAACGGAGAGCACAAAGGGAGTAGGTAAGTAATAGGTTTCTAATAGAAACTGTTCCTTTATATTAGTATCAGTAAATATTGAAAGCTAAAAAAATATTCTTCAAAATCTACGCAAAACTCATTGCCTCTCAAAATAAAGTACAGTACTTGTACCTACTCAGGGAAAAAGACTGTGAGGTGGTAGGTACTTAGTAGTAAGTATCCCTGAGTACGAGATGTAAGGTACTAACGTACCTTTCTAGCGAATGAAAATTCAAAAGCAAAATAGAAAGTAAGCATGCCGAGCTGGAAAGAATTCAGTCAGTAGAAGATTTTTGCACTCACACGGTGTATACTCACACAAAAATATTCGCTAAAGATGGCAACACTAAGCTTTTTATCGAATGAAAATCTTTGCATGTCCCATCAATTTTGCTCTTGCATTTGAAAATTGCGGCGCCACAAAGGAGAATGTAATACAAGGTGCAAGTTGCATCGGCGGAGTGGAATCCGCAAAGCCGAACGATTGTGAGGATTTATCAATATGGGCACGAGATTCGCCTTCGGACCGGAATACCTTAGTAGTTGGGCTCGGCCCGGCCCGGACCAATCGGGGATTTGTGCTACTTGTTTGTTTTTATTCGCCTCCGATGCATATTTGCATGCGGTATTTTATAGATAAGATGGTAGAGATAAAATTACTTTGCTTAATATTGCATTCGTTCGACGGTTAGTTCCAATGTACTTATCGTTTCTGTCGTATGAAAGTTTTTCTACTGTTGCATGAACTAAAGATAATAAATAAAAATAAACCTTACACACTGTAACACAATAAAGTTTAGCTCCTGTAAATCCAAAGTGTTTCCGCATTTATTGCACAAATCAAGCTTAACAAAATCGTGAACAGACTGGAATTTCAAGTTGGCTTGGGTAAGAAGTGACTCGCGCTGGGATTTTTACGATACGCTGAATTTACAATCGCCTACGAAAGCACACTGTCTCGAACAATCCCTTTGTTTGTTCTATTCAAATCCAATGCTAATACGTTCACAGAATCAAAGCGGACGAATGTTCTTCTTTGCGAAGGAAACGGAAATTTGAATGAATAAGAATAGGACTGTCTCGAGAATCTACATCAGCTGAAACCCAGACAGACTTAGGCGTAGCATTTATAAAAAAAAACATTTTTTTTTCAGTATCTTAAGCATATGGTTTACGTTTCGATTTTAGGGTTGTTCAACGAATGAAGTAGTAACAAATATTTGGGCTGGTGTTAACATGGAGTTGTGGAGTGGTCCGCTAATGGCGCAGGCCCCAGAAGTTGGCAAGTTGCGGAATCTATCGGCGGGCGCGCCACTTCTTTACGACCAACCATTATCATCGCCTTTGCGTTCTCGATAAAACGTGTTCGCCCTACTTTCAACACCAGTTTTCGCCAAGTTTAAAGAGCCTATAAAATCTATTTTATTCAATTTGGCTATCAGAAGAAATTGCCTATCTTTACTGAAATTTGACTTTAAGATATTGGCTAAAGTGAACATTACTCGAACCGAACCGGTCATAAAGAAAAACACAACTAGACCGCGAACTTTCTACTTAACTTCTCAGAAGTGTTGGCTTCCTGTTTTTAAAATTCGGTTGCTTTTTTGCACGAAGGAAGAAAGCGCTTTACGGTTGTAAGTTCAAAACAGCTTTTAACACTCTAAACGCGAAGTTGCGTTCGTCTTTTTCGTTGCAGCTAGTTTTGGTGTTAACATCTTTTGCGCATTAAAAAGTAATTTAGCTCTATGTTGCAAAAAAAGAAAAAGAACAATAATTTCATTTTATATTCATAAAAATAAAAAAAAACTTGTAACATAATAATAATTTTATTACTTTTATGACTTCTTAATTTAATTTTAAGGAAAGAGAAAAGAAACACACAGAAGGGTGCGTGAGGTAGAGATGTCAAAGCATGTCTCCAGTTTCCCCTCTGAATGATACGCTCGCTCGTGACTTTATTGTCTTCAATCTCGTCGTATTCTGCGTTTGACATCGCCGATCATATCCTTGTAAGCGGTTATAAAATTGTATTAGCTCCATTGCAATCTTTATGAAATCCTTCATTTTCTTCCTCAATAAAAACTTCAACATTACCGGAGATTACATTTTCAATTTTATTTTAATTCCTTCTAACAATATTAGCCGAGGAAATGATTTCTTCAAGTTCGATATAAAAAAGCAGCGGAACGATTTCCTCCGTAGACGGCCAATTGAGTCTGAGTGAACAGTTGAACACGCTTATGCATTTTATTCATATTTTATCCAGCAAGGAAGGAAGGAGATTATTTCAACTTTTGTACTACAGTGTAACTTCATTCACGTCTTTTGAAACTTTTGTTGAACATTTGCGAGGGCCTTTTCGTAGTGCAATGTTTGGTTTAAATGCACAAAGCAGGTACATTATGACTATTGTCTATGTTAATTCAATTATTGTTGTGAAGGTGTGTCATGGGCACGTGTTAGCTCTGAATAGCTTCTACTAATGCCCTGACTATTGAATGGCCTAACAACCTGGCAACCGGCTAGGTCATGATCACCATAATTATAGCCCCAGGCTATATTTATGCTAATAGCACTTTGAATATTTCAAACTAAACCAACTTCTTGGGTTGAATACGGATTCTCGTGTTATTCAATGTAAATTGGTTAATCATTTTCAGTTGAATAAATATTGTTTGTTTGTGTTGGTTAGCGATTTCTCGTCTAAATTGAAACAAACAAAATGTTATTGGCTTATATTTACCTCAGGCAGTGTTTGAGACTACAACGAGTCCAAATGTGAGTTTAGGTTTAGATGGTGTTTGATGCTGTAAAAATCCATTTGTTTACACTGAAACGCACACTTGCAAACTCATTCCTTGAAATGAATATCTCATAAGACTCTGCCGTTAAACATGTCTACAAATGTAAAGACTTAAGCCTCGTCGGTGCAGTGAGCCTGCTTGAACGCTGCACCTACACGCAACAATGAGCTCGTGTCGGCGCACTGTTGGCCGCAAATTCCCCTGTCACATGCGGATTCTTATTGTAAGTACCAGCCACCAGTCACTGTATTATTGAACGTATCTAGATGTCCTACGACCAACATACGACTTAAGCCTCGTTGAAACAGTGAGCCTGCGTGAACGCTGCACTTACACGCACACAATGAGCTCATATCGGCGCTCTGTGGCCGCACCTGCCGCTGTCACATGCGGATTCTCTTTGTGCCAGCCGCCAGTCACTAAATGCACATATGCACTGACGCGGTACAAGTGGCGCAAATATAAATGCTACGAGGGCTTTAATGAAGTTCTAGGTTTAAGTGAACTATTGTCACAGAATATGTACCTAAAGGTGACCATATTATTATGCCGGTCATGCTCTGTGGCAACCTGAAACACTAAATATTCATGACTGGTTGACCGGATATCAATGACATTTAATTATGCTATTTAATAGATTCTAAACATCAAGAGAAAAGCAAACAAAGGGTTAAGAAAAAATATATCAAACATTTTTGCACCCTACGTTCGTAATCAAAGCTACTGTTCTCAAAGTCAAGAAAAGAACAGTAGAAGATAAAATAAACGCCGAATCTTTCCTCGTAAATCTGTCAGCGAAACAATTCGTACCCTTTCACGAGCAATAAAATGCTAGCAACAGCAGAGGCCACGAAAAAAGTATCATAAATATAAGATTCATTTATATTCGTTCAGTCGACCCTTGAGGGAGCTGTAACCGCGAATAAGGAAAAACAATGAATGAGTAGCGCGTAGCAGACGTTTTGTATTAAAATGAACGATGCGCCTTTCTCAACTTAATTCGTGAAAGCTGGACCGGCCAATAAAAACAAATAAACGTTAAATTAAAATTCAACAAAACCCCAACCTCTTTTACGGACGGTCAATTGAATGTTTCCAGCTCTTTACCTCCTTTGATCCTGATCTAATTTCTCAATGAAATTCTGACCACACGGTTCAATAGATTACATTTTACACACTATTAATTTCATACATTTCTGACCTTGGCGTAATGTTTATTAATTACTTCTGTGGCGAACGGGGACTGAACAGTAATATACCCACTCAATACCACTACATACCTTCTTCTTCTATTCTGTGCTACATACAGTCCTTTTTTTCAAAGTGGCCTTTTCCCTGGCGTTGGTATTTCGCCTAGTGCCTCCATGTATAGGATAACCTAGGCTTTTTTTTACCTATTCGTAATTCTGCCAAAGTTTTTATGCTGTTTTTGATCATGAATTACGTGAAACTTTTGGATGAAATATTATTATTGTAATTCCTATATCTGTATTGAAAATATGCTTGACTATTTCCATACTACCAGCTCGTACGTTTGTACGTGAAATTACCTCCGTTACACGGGTTTATCCCTCCGACGAGACTGCGTAACAGATGAGGGAACAAATCCGTTGTTAATTACCCATTCGTGTGTAATCTTTTAATTAACTAAGTGTAAACTTACTCGCATCGCTGACAACGATTTCCTTTATGTTTCTTAGCCTTGCTCGTTGTTATTCTGTCTTTTACACCGTCTCAGCCGTGCGCAGTATTTACTTTGATTCTCCCTTTGTATATCTAATGGGAAATTAACTGTCTGAGAGCTCTATTGTTTCACAGTTAAAACTTAGATTTCGCGGAAATACAGCGTGTGATTAAATTGTAAACATGCAAGGTAATTGTAAATATAAATTGTAAGTGTTTTAGGTTGCGACAGAGCATAACCGGCACACGAGTAAACAGCTTTCCTAATTTCAATTTATTGTAAAGGCGGCTTAGGTATACTGTACACTTCCTTTACTGTGCTGACGGCATGCTAAGGCTCGTATTTATAAAGCGCTCTCAAGATTGAGAGCAATCTTACTCGTAAGTATGGATTTGACAGGTCGTTTCTTACTGAAAAGACATTTCCAATACGAACTCAAACGCGCTGTCACTCTTGAGAGCTGATTATAAATACGGGCCTAAGGTACTGAAGTACGGCAACGAAACGGAGGCAGCCCGGCGTGGAGAGGCTTGAAGGTTGCTAACTCGATAACAAGACACAACAGCTTTCCTAATTGCAATTTATTGCAGGTACTACAAACAAGACTGCTTCACTCGACGCTCACGTATTTTAAATTAATTTGCAAATTTCGACTAACAATTTAGATCTTGCTTAATCACCTTAGTAATTCTGTTCATGTTCGAGTAAATATCTCAGTTGTTTTGGGTTAGGTGTAAACAATATTAGTGGCCAATATATTATAAATGAATTTGAGTGCGGAGTTTTAAGTATATAGGTAAAACGTTTTTAGTATTTTTGACAGTATAAATAGCAGGTGAAAATGTGCTTAAGTTATTTTGTTGTATATATTGGTCTTTATTGTCTTTTTTACTGTGTACTTGGAGTATGAATCGTCGTTCGACTGAGAGGGAGCAATTAATTCCGCGTCGACAATGGAAAAGTTGTACCTTTTGAAGCATTGTATTCCGCTTGCCCGCCAGTTTTCTTGCACGGGCTTATTCAATACCCGCTTTATTAGCTTCGTATTGAAATCGGAGCTTGTTTTGTTCACCACTTAGGGAAATAATAGAAAGGTATGATTTATTTTCGGGCGGTATTAATAAATTCAGACAAATTATATTTGCTCTATAAACAATATTATACAAAAGGCTATTACTATTACTTTCTTTTTACTACTCTACGAAATAAAACGGTTTATTAATATTGCATTAGTTATTAAATACACTGTGAAATTTCATCCGCGAATCATTTCACTTCCGCTCTAATTTCAGTAAAGCTTTGAATATTCGCATAATCTTCAGCAGTGAGACTAGAAGCTAGTTTATGATTGGTTTGAAATCAATCCGATATTCAAAATCTGTCTATATTTATTTGTCTGAAAGCCCGTATCTCCAAGCTACAGATTACCTGACACCACAGTAAAATGTTATCAAAGTGTATACGAATACAATAGCACTGAAGGGGATTAATTTGTTGACAGTAAATTGGATCCTAATGAAGCAAAGGCTCTTTAGGTAAACAAGCCGGTCGTCTTACCCCTGTTTACAGGATCCAACGGTTCGTTAGCTTTGTTTCGAACCGATCGCCTATTTGCTGTACAACTCTTGTACCTGTTCAGACTTTGCTGTTCATTTCTGTCTTTTGTGCGTCTGTTCTGATTCGGAGCACGGTTTAACTAGTTCTGCAAATTAATTGGAGAGATTTTGAGTTTAAAAATTTGAAACTGGACGTTATTAATTTCTATGGAATTGTGTAGTGTACCTATGTATTGGATCCTCTTTACGTCGCTGGGCCAGCGTAGTGTCAAACATATTTTATAAAAGATTCAAAAGGATAACAGGATTATTTTATAATTTAGTAATTAATCGTTTAGATATTTAGGTGTACCTATCGTAAGTCTCATTTATTTTCAGTGGTTTTCCTTTTTGTTATTTGCAACTTTGCAAAGATTTTGATTTTGATTTAAAAGGTGACTGAGACAGTGTTCATGATAGAGCGAGTTCTCTTGTAGTCTGAAAAGCTTGTGCCAGTGAAGTGGAGCGTTAGGGTTATATTTCATATACCATCCCAAAACAAATGGGATAGGTATTCATAAATAATAGCCTAACAACTAGCATACATTTAGGCGGTTCAGCTTACAGGCTACCAGGGTTTTATAAACAACAGGGATCCGGAACTAGGACGGCGTTTCACAAGAAAATATTTACTCTAACAAGTCGATTTCACGGATCAAAAACTTCAGGCGCACATATAAACAGCGACTAACACTTTATGCCTTTGTTGATATTTAAACTGTTTGTGTTACGGGAAAAGTTTTTAGGAAACAAAAGTTGGAAGTAAGCTGGAAAATCGACGGATTATAAGTCCCTAGGCATATGTGGTTTAATAACTTTGACGATAAGATTGACTAGAGTGGATTGTCGATCAAATAACCCACATGATGAAGAAGGGATAATTCTATCTCATTTTTTAAATATCGAAAAAAAAGAACTATTCCACTAGTTTAGTTTCATGACAAATCTAGCATCCAAGATATATTATTTTAAAGGAACCCAGTACTTTTTTTTAACACCCTGTATTATACCCTATATTTAGATTATTCCGTGTGCTTGACTTCCCATATCGACTTTATAATTCCATACACAAGTTCCACAATAATGTCTTTAGTCTCAGACGCACAGTCAAGCATGTGATTGATAATGGCAAGTCCCAATTAACTGAGATTTCATTATGAACACAATTAGGAATGTATTGATGCCATAGCTACTCCAATGAGCATCGCAACTAGTGCTAATAAGTTCATTTGCATTCAAATCAGGCGCCTATTATCTAATCTAGTGTCATTTGATAGATATATCTCGGCATTGAGTTTCAAATATTATGTAGTACGCGCGCCACAACATCAGTTTGATCTTATAGTTATAACATAGTGAGGTGCATAATGCATGAGAAAATGTAGAGATAAAATTATGCGTGAGCTTTGCTGGACTAGTTATCAAGCCATGACTTTACTTATGTACTTACCTGATTCAATCTACGAGAACAAATAAGCACTGAAGATAATTTTTGTTGACAGTAAAATAAAGCCGTGAGATATTGCAAATTGTCTAGATTTATACGTATAATTTGATTGTAAACATAATGAGCAAATGCAGTCAAGCCATATTACTGCAATGAGCATCCCTTGCGGCGCTACTAAGCATATTTGCATACAAATCAAGCGCTCATTATCTGGTGTCATGATACGTATTGTACTAAGATATGTCTAAAATCTAGAATAATTAAAATATAAATTATTAGAGCACTCAGATAATACGAATTTATTTTTTTGTGTGTCTGACCCATTTTTTAAACTAAAATCAAGAGCATACATACCCATAAAAATACCCTAAACCCAGAATTTATATAAAGATTACTAATTTTGTATTGGATTGCATCATCGTTATGTAATAAAGAATTTGAGGTGTATTGAAGAAAAGTACGATATTGAAAAATTGTGTTTAAATTCCACGAATTACAGTCTCTAGTTGAAAAACAAACAAAATAATGCAAACTCGAGTGAAACTCATGTAAAGCATTTGCACGCAAATAGAAGTCGGCCGCCTCGGCGTGTGCAGTTTTATTCGAGTTCATGAAGTCAAACAACTTAGCATGAGCTGAGCTATTACAGGGTCGGACTGCCGAAAGTTTGGGCCCAAAGCCGGTTTTAGTGTACAAACACTGTGAGATTATATTTTGGGGTTGGGACAGAGTGTTTCAATGTCAACTTGTATATACCTACTTTTGCTCTGTAGTTCAAAGTGGTTTTTTAGGGTTTATAAAAATATTGGTTACACGTAATGCTAATATCGTAATTTCATAGACGTAGGTACCTGCGGATACTCATGTCGACAACTTATCTTTATCACAGTTAAAGTTTACTATCATAAATAGACGAATTTATTCTTGTCTTGTTTTTATTTCATTAGAGTTGAAATCGAAGAGCGAACTGAAACTTAATCTAGAATCTTTTGCGCAGCAGGTAGATGCATTTCCAACAAGCCAGGAACAGGTCATCAATACTTTTATACAGAATAAAGGAAAGAACTGATAAAAGTGATAATCTAATAAAAGTGATTGGATATCGTAAAACGAAACTTCATAAACACTGCTCATCATTATTATTATTAGACTCTTTCCATAAGAGAATGTTTCTGTAGATATTCCTACTAATTGGGTATAAATAGAAGCCGTGTTAAGCGTAGAGGCAACTTTAACATAGCTCGGCTAACGTAAACGATCACCCGCTTCCTTTGTTTGCGCTCTTATTTCGTTCCGTTTTGTTATAACAGAACACGCGAAAACTTTCAACTGAGCTAATATTGTTCCAGTGAACGTCTTAATAAAGCTACAATGTTAATTGGAGTGATGAATACAGCTGAGCGTGCGCGAATATGGTTATGCTGCGTCATAAGAAACAATACTAATTATGTTCGAGCTGTTTAAAGTGGAGAGAGATCTTTAGAGGCATTTGAATCTTAACTATTTATAACTAATTACTTATGAGACAGTTTTCCGGGTTCTTACCACGAATAAGTATATTTATATGTTGTTTTATCCGTGACCATGTGTTATGGTGGAAATAATCGCAAAGGTTTAAAAATCCTAAGTTTTCATACTACATTTTTTGGGCTTCAAATTAACGTAGCTTGTGAAATTCTTTTGCTTTTGAAGATTCATTTTTTACAACATAAGAACGTACCCCAGTTTGAAAAACACTGACTTAGGCCTATGCACCCTGAATCACCTGTATTCTATCAAGTCTGATGATTCAGTGTTTCAGAGTAATTTTAATTAAAGTGTAGTAGTAATAATCTTTGTCACACTATCACCCCTTTCGTACTATGAAATGAACCACTTTTCTAAATATTCGTATGCAACAGGCATATCAAAAGTACTTAAAGAATGGTCTTCTTAATTAAAAAGTACTCCACAAAACTCGGAAGATAGTTACTCGACCGTTTTATCCACGAAGTTATTGCGTAGCGGGGCTTACAAATGTCGGTTTTAAAATCATGTCCCCCGTTAAAACTTTCCTCATGAATAATTTACGAAATTTCTTCTAAGATATGGTCTTGCCGCAGAAGATAAGAATTAAATTAGCCGAAATTAAATTTTTATTATAACATCTGAGTAAAAATATAAAGGGAGAAATTTGAATAATTATCGAGAATACCGCCAATGTTTTACCAAGTTTTAGCTGAGTTTTCATTTTCCTTATAAGAATATTTTTGTGATTTTTTGGAAATAAATTACCTACCTATCAATTTAATATTTTGCCTTCATGTTCTAAAATATTTGAAGTTTTCGTCAAGAGGGAGGCGAAAACTTGTGATAAAAATTTGATGTAAAGATCCAAGAATGATGTAGATAATAATTTGAGTTAGGAGATTCGGGAGTGGCTGGTGAAGAGCGGAAAGGAGACCTCCTGTAATTTTCTCGAGTACACCCTCTCTAAATTGAGTGAGAGCACTCATATTCTGAATTTATAATATTACTGCCCTAAATCTGCTTGGTATTCGAGTGACATCAAGTACAATGAATTATCTTGCGACGACTTTTATAATTGACCATTTCTTCTGTCGAGTCTGCGAGCTCCCCGACGGAACGTTGCTGCGACTTCAGATATTCAGCTCTGTGTCTCGCATTCTGCACTTTGTTTGATAACTTTTGATTGGCTCTTTGTGTTGGACCACTTTTGTGAATGATAAGGATTTTGATAGAAGACCGTTGCTCAGTCACGAAATAAATTTAACTTCGAAATAATATATAATCACTGATTTAAACTCTTTCCTCGGAACAAGCTGAAAGCCCTAATTCGTTTCGTATGTGCATACGTTTCTATCTAATAAACCGTTCCACGGGTAGTCTCACCTGATTATGCCTTATTACGTCTGAAATCAGCGCTACATTGTTAATTAAAGACAAAGGTGTACTAATGAGCTTGCCAAGCTCGGAATGTCGATTAGGTGGGTAGGTGCTAAAAATACTCGTCGCGGGGAGAGATATGCACACCGAGCAGTTTCAGATACTCCGACTTCGTTAGTATTTATTGTACAAGACTGCTGGTTAATTAGCAGACTGAGTTGTAGTCAGTCTGGTTTTGAATATAGCAAGACAGCGTTATAAAACACGTGAGTCAGTTTCGTAGTTATGAGTTTGTTGTTTTTCAGTTTTAGAGGAGAATGCCGTTATCATTAACGTTTGATACATTAATTAGTTTAGGCATGTTCACGTATACATCTTATAAAAGACTCGCCTAAATTGGCCAACCGCTCGTCAGTTGAGAATAATACTTTAAAATATGTGTTTGAAGGGTTTCCCAAGAATTATTGGAAGATCTTTGATTTGTTAGTCGTATAAATAACAACAATAGGCTCAAAGCAATTTGGAGTGTATTGAATTTGAGCAAAACGGATAAGTTAAGCTCCTACGCTTTGCCAAAATCGTTAATGACGCTCCTCTATGCGGTCGCGCATGGATCGAGCCAAAAACCAATTTGTTACATACTAACAACAACATTGTTGTATCCAAGCCCAAATAGGCTCCCGTCCAAAACTTGCTCAATAGACAACTCCATTATAACCGTTTTAATGACTTACCCATTAAATTTCACACCTGTGTTTGGGATTGTTCAGTGAAATTTAATTATTATTTTACTAATGAGTTTTAAGATAATTTGATACTACATACATTAATCATAACATTCAAGCATCTAAAGAATGTTTATAGATGAATAGAAATAGCCTACTAGTTCAGCATAGAGCTAAACAAAAATATAAGGGTCTTTTATTTAATTAGAAATACGAGTACCTAAGATAATAATTACTTTTCACTTGATCCCTAATTCTCAAATCGTCGTCAATGGTATAAATTCAGTAAGAACACGACTTAACTAAATCGCAACT
>JARACY010002715.1:0-39929 GCA_029255725.1 Scrobipalpa atriplicella
GACGACGCTATGCGCAGTTGTACATTTCTGTTAGCTTTATGTTCAATTAGCGGTTCTTAGACTTGAACAAGATTTACAAAACCGTTTCTAAACATGTTAATCATGAAAAGTGGCAGTAAATTAAAATCAATATCCTTCTTTAACTAATAAATTATATGCATTTTATGACACAGTAAATGAATTAAAGTAGAAGCGCAGACTTCCTCAAATTGAACACTTTATGTACAGAATTTATAGATGAGAAAATAAATTGAAGCTAAATAGGGATTTATAAGATGTTCACCACACGTCCTAGTTTCTACAGTAAACTATGCTGATAACTGCATCCCCGTTCCACCCTTCATGTACTGCGAACTGGCTTTGACCCAACTATGAAAGCTATTCGAGATATGTGCCGCGAGGCTGCGAGGCTGCTACGGAATGAGATGATTCCACAAATTGAGTTTTGGAGGCATCCGTAGCTCCCTAAGGATTAGGATATGAATATGCACTTCAAACTATATGGGGATGATCATATAACATTAATAACAAACTTGCCAAGGCAGAAAAGATTAGATATTAAAACTGAGCTGAAATAAATGTAGATGAAAAATATTACTACTCTAGGTATAAAATAAAATGGCGAGAGTTTGAAGGTCGGTCTTTTTATGACAGAGACAATGCGCATTATGCGTTACGCCTGCAATGTAGGCCAAATTACTTCAACCTTACTCGTATATGGGTTCTAATTACTTTCATAACTCGGCATATAGCATAATTCAAAAAGACAATCAAAGAGAGATGAGGTAAATTATTTAAATTTAATATAATATTTAGTGCTTTTCCCATTGCCCAACAAAACAATACTGCTTAGAACCTAAGTATCGCGAACTTTTCCGACTTGCTAACACATAATAAGTATTGTTTCCTCAAACAGTTACAAAACAATCTGCCATTGGCACCGCCAGCCCAAACAGCTAACAGTTACAGTATTCAAACATCATTGTCATACTAATAGATGTCATTCAACTTGAACCGACCAAGCAGAGACGGAGTGAGGACAAGTTACTGGTGATAGGTCAAGAAATTCGAACGGCCGTCAGGCAAGGAGCCCAAGGACCTATACATAATTATTTTGGCTTATAGATGGATCCTTCCTTATTCTAAGGACGTCGCCAGTTCTAGCCCGGCTCGCGTCTCATATTTTGGCTGCTTATTTTGTCATAATATTTAAAAACAAGAAACGTCCGATGTTCCCGAAGGATGTGTTGAAATATCTAATAGGCACCGAGGTTAAGTAAGGTAAGCTGTCTACTGACTCCGACTCTGACTTGAACCGGCTATGTCAAGGCAGAGCCGCAGTGAGGACAAATTACAGAGTTAGCGATAATAGCACCGCCATCTTTCTTGTTGAAAATGAGGTGCTGTGCAAAAAATGCATGCGGAAATTACTGAGCAGATTTGTGAGTAAAATATTCTTCGAATGATACTTTTACCGCTAGTCAAGGGACTTCCCTTTCCTTGTTTGTGGTGCAAATTTCGTATTCCTAATGTACTAATCGATTTTAAAGCCTTCTTGGTTAGAATTAGAATCTGCATTCTGCGTAGATTTAAGAAGCCCGAGCATTTTTTCTTCGTTGATATTTTGAGGAAACCGCTGAAACCTGACTACGTACGCCATAATGTAGGTATCTGCTTATTGTTAGGTAGTACAATACATCATGTTGTACGTAGTATGATCATTGTTATGATCACAAATAGCGGTAGTCGCGTGCGCATACTATAATCAAACAGCAAAACCGACTCGAAGAGTATACAGTGGTTTAGTTTCACGACAGTGTATGTTTGATATGATAATATAGTACAATTTCAATTTCAGTGTAGGTAGTATAACGGTCATGAATATTGTAGGAAGTTAAAATGCAACGCTACGGTGGAAGTGGACTATAAACACTTTAGCAAAATCTAAGTTTTGACTGTAATGATGGGCAGACTTCAGATTCAGACAGACTATTACAATACGCCAAACCTCTACGGTATTTTAAAGTATACCTATTATGGGATGCAGCTGGTGTAAAATAATTCTTTTTATTGCTTGCAGCCTGGAAATTGAAATTTTTTATCATGATGATTAGAAAATCTAACTATTTACAACCAAAGTTAACATTAAATTTGATTAAATATAAAAACAGAGAAATCTTTTCCCCGCCGTGCCAGTTGTACCATTTGACAGTACCATTGGATGGTACTACTGGTACCTTTTTTGCATAATTTGTCCCAACTTCATTTGGATAAGCAAACCTTCATTAAAGTAAATCAATTAAAATAACCATCAGTCCATTAAAAAACAAATTTCACAAAAAAGTGTTAAATAGTGCACTCACATCTTTTGTATTGCAAAATAATTATCACTCAATGAATCACAAAGATTAGGCACTTTTAAGTGACTCAATGGGAGTCGATTCTGAGTTGACTCATTCATAAGAAAACACTCGTGAGAAAAGTAATAAATTATTTTTTGCTGCAATAAAATTTCACGCTCAATTAAAGGTGGTTTCCTAGTTGCCAAATTCTATTTTGGAGCATGAATGTTTCAATCGATAGTCTAGTTTACTAGTGTGCTATTTTGAAAACTAAACTAAACGATGTGCTATTTTGGAAACTAAAGTTACGGTGCTAGAGTAAGTATGCAGATATTGTATGTTCCTACGGTACATGGTGCAAGGTAAAATAGTGCTGACAAATCGCAGATCGTAACTTATTAGCTAAAAATGTAAAATTCCGAAGTCCAGATTTCAAAACATTAGACACTAGTCTAGAGAAAAAGTTAGCTCTACTAAGTATTTCATTGATATTGACTACACACACGCGTTGTCTACCGACAATGCTAAGTAATAAAAGTTGATTCATCTCATACATTTAACAATACAAGACAAACGCAACGAGATACAAACGTGACTCTGCATGAAACAGCTGAGTCACTCTAACAATCACGGGTAAAACAATAAGTGCCGGCGTAGACTTAGCGAAGTCCAACAAATAGGAATTCACATTGAAAAAACTTCAGTTCAAAAGTCAGAATGAATCACGTTTTGCTGGTATTTGTTTGGTCTTTAGCGACATCACCTGAATCCGCCTGGAAATGGACCCGTTGATGTAAAAATGAATTTCAGTATTTTGCTGGTATTCCTTTGGTCTCTAGCAACATGCCCTGAATCCGTCTAGACCCGTTGCAAAATAGTAGATTTTATTACGTGGGAGTAAAATAATATTTTTAAGGCGAGGGCGCTTTTTTGAATCCAGAGCGAAGTGAGGGATTCTAGAGTAGAATCCCGAGCGTAGCGAGGGATTCTAAAGTAGAATCCTGAACGTAGCGAAGGATTCAAAGTACGTCGCCCGAGCCAAAAATATTTTTGCTCCCGAGTGATACACTCTACTTTTCATCCCCATCTATGAGAAAGAAAGGCGCCTAACTAACACTTGCAGCTGTAAATATTATAGAATAAGAATGTTATAGGTACTTTCACTGCTAGAAGAATTATTTAATAATTCGTAAAAAGAGTCGAAAACACGGGCTCCCTATAAAACCTTGCTGCCTACGTGCCGTAGTTCGTGCATTTTCAATTTGTTTCTTTTTTTATTAATCAGCCGTCGCGCAGTCTAACCAGCCAGTGTTTATTCATACCATAATTTTTATTCGACATCTAACTATTTTATTTTCGTTCCGCGTCATGCCAAATCAAGAAAAAAAATAAAGATGTTCCAGATTCAAAAAGTGCGATTAAAAGTTCTTTTAATCGCACTTATTTTCATAAAGAGGATTAAAATCTCATTTTTACCCGGCTGGGGCAGTCTCTAGCAAAGAGTAGAGTAAAAGTACCTATGTCGCTTAGAAGCATCAACTTTAGGCGCACTTATATGCGATTAAAGTCGTAGTTTTTGAATAGATGGGATGAAATAGTAGATTTTATTACGTGGGAGTAAAATAATATTTTTAAGGCGAGGGCGTTTTTTTGAATCCAGAGCGAAGTGAGGGATTCTAGAGTAGAATCCCGAGCGTAGCGAGGGATTCTAAAGTAGAATCCTGAACGTAGCGAGGGATTCAAAGTACGTCGCCCGAGCCAAAAATATTTTTGCTCCCGAGTGATACACTCTACTTTTCATCCCCCTCTATGAGAAAAAAAGGCGCCTAACTAACACTTGTAAATTTAAATATAATAGAATAAGAATGTTATAGGTAATTTCACTGCTAGAAGACCTCATTTTGAATATTTAATAATTCGTAAAAAGAGTCGAAAACACGGGCTCCCTATAAAACCCTGCTGCCCACTCGTGCCGTAGTTCGTGCATTTTCAATTTTTTTTTTTATCAGCCGTCGCGCAGTCTAACCAGCCAGTGTACCATTATTTGAATTCGACATCTAACTATTTTGTTTTCACTCCGCGTCAGTCATGCCAAATCAAGAAAAAAGAAAAAGAGGTTCCAAATTCAAAAAGTGCGATTAAAAGTTCTTTTAATCGCACTTATTTTCATAAAGAGGATTAAAATCTCATTTTTACCCTGCTGGGACAGTCTCTAGCAAAGAGTAGAGTAATAGTACCTATGTCGCTTAGAAGCATCAACTTTAGGCGCACTTATATGCGATTAAAGTCATCGTTTTCGAATAGATGGGATGAAAAATAATTTATTTTGCTGGTATTTCTTTGGTCTCTAGCGGTAGTAAAAATGTTTTTTTTTTTTGAACTGACCGTGTCGTCCAGTCCAGGCCTAGCGCGGATGTATTCATTCATCATTATCGTCATCATTATCAACCGTGATATCAAGTCAACGGTCAGACAGAGAGTCAAAATAAAAAGAATATTCTTGCAGCTGCCCGTCGCGAGGTGTGTGGCGACCCTTAGAAACAAAACAAAAGAAGCGAGTTACTCAAGGCGGAAACGTAACCGCCTATTTTTACCAAATGCTCGTTCTATATTCGCCCTTTACGGCATTCCCAACGTTAAAACCTGCTAGTTCGACCACGCTTTAAATGAACGTGGCGAAAAAACTAACGCCATCATGAGATTTGACAGTTCTCCTTATATTGCAGTACGTTCATTAAGAACTGCGTCGTACTAGTAAGTAGTTCTCGCCCAATTTGGGATCAATTTGCAGCTGAATGTGATTTAAAAGCAACGTCTACTGATATAGATGTAAAACAAAGTAAATGAGACATCTGGCTAAATTGAATGTGTCTTATTATTAAAAGAAACGTTTTTACGCTCTTGGAGCGTAGGATTTCATTAACACAAATGTTTTACACATGTGATATTTTACATTATGTTAACTTTATTTTCTTCTTTTTCCTAACCTTCTTAACTGAATAAACTTGAGGGGCACGACATTTTTTTTTTAATCTTATTGTTTCGTGTGAAAAAAACGAAATGGTGCACCAGGAAATAACTATTTGTTAAAAGGTTTTATTTAACACCTAAAAAGGAGCAAGCCTGAAATGGCAAACGATGACGATGATGATGTAAAAGTCGCAAATAGCAAAGATGCAAATCAAAACTAACAATATTTCAAAGACGAAGATACATCTCAGAACATAAAATGATATGCTTTTCAATATACGGGGTGTAAGGGACAGCGTCCCATAAACTTTTAAATATTTGCTTTTTCAAACAAAATAACCAGCTCGATCAGATAATTTGTATGGAAAATCTAAATTTTGTTTTCATTTCCTGAAAAAAAATCCTGGGGATAGTTGTTCAGTATCGTTGACTGAGCAACCCCTATCAGTTTGCAGGACGCTGTCCCTTACACCCATTATGAGTCAGAAGCTAACTAACATCACCAATATAAATCGCAATAAATGTATCAATATTGCTACAACATGAAATTGTTTGTTTGTTGTCAAAATCTGAGTTTTCGCTTTGGTTTTTCGAGTTGGTTGCCAAGAAATGTTTTTATATTTGCCGGTCATTCCCCTTGTTGCAGGTTTAGTATAAGTTCGCATGTTCATAAGCTGTAAAAGTAATAGGAAAATATATATTTTACATTACTGGCTTTTGAGCCAACTATTGTAATGTAGGTAACTGACCCAGATGGAGCATAGGTAATATTGGCAAAATCAATGCAGAGCTTATATCAAGTTGCTAACCGAGCGCTGCCAGGATTTCACCATTGCTGATTCTGAAAATCACTATTACTTCTTCAAAATATGCGTGCATGAATCTCAAAATTGATATGGAAGAAAAGGACAAACTTGAAAACTAAAATGCAATACTAATTGATGTCGTAGACATACTGAAGGATATCATACATTTTCAATCTATTTCAGTTTGGTTCGCAGCGAGATTTTCAGTGACGTGCTGCATTTAGTTACCTTGCGCAGTGAGATAAAAGCTTTGATAATTTTAGCACCAAGTCTAAATGGAAACACGTATAACTTTATAACCGTTTAACATTCCTTAGATGCCGAAGTATCTCCATATTAGAATACAATAGTGACTATGTCAAATTGGCCGTGTGCCAGTGCCCTTATTTCGGCTGCAGCGAGTGCATGGGTGAGGCTGGCGCTTTATGTTTAGCAGCAGCATTATTAAAATATACTCATCATAGAGCATTTTTAGCTTTAATGGGGCACCTTCATTAAAAGAAAAAATAGTTCTCCTTTACTTTATGGGGCGCCGTTGTAGGAAAAATTTAGTAGTCTTTTAAAATGAACAACGTGTGAATAGGCGGTATGGCGAAAAGCTTTAGCCTGTCTCAATCACAAAATGTTTAGTTGTCAAAGTCAAAATCATTCTGCTGTCATGTGTTGTGTTAGACTGGCTACTACTCTTTGGTATTCATTATTACTGCGTTTTCATCGGATATTTGTTTGGTATGTTTTCCTTCATTCCTCTTCACTCCTCGTATTTTTCAGTCGCGAAAGTGAACTTTTATTGAGATAAAAGACTCTTTACATCAGGATATTGAATAAAATCCAATTTTTTTTCCTCTCATTAATCTGCAATAGACTCTTAAGTCTTCATCAGATGGTTGGATATTTTTGTTTGTTTTTATTATTGGGTGACGTTCCAGTGAACGCCGTCTCCAAGGTCTTTTCTAGTTGTTATTTTCGAACAGAAACTCGTGAAAATATTAAATTTCAGTCTTATTCTACGTCCCGCTACGTTGCTGAAGCTCTTAATCAGATTAGCCTTGTATAAATGTTACCAAAGCAATTTCACGTATGGCCCGAAAAAGAAACAGGATAATCTTATTATCCTTTATAATTAGTTTCCCCGGAAACTGCAACTCATCCGTTTGAATTAGGGAGTCCCGAACGAATCACCTTATTTCTTTTATCCCTTTAGCGTTATCACACAGGCCAATAAATGGCCTCGATTCACGCCGTCCAGTTACTTATTCTAATTTTTAGTAGCGCTGTCACTTTCTTATATAGGTATTTGACATAAGAACAGGATAGCAAATAAACACATGACTTTGACATTCCTAATCTGAAATTAAATTGCTTAAATTTGACATTAGATTGCTTATTTAGCGTAAAAAGTGAAATCTGTTTATTCAGTTCAGAGAGAGATTCTCATTGATAGGCAGTTCAAACCAGTATTTATAAAAACCATAACCATTTCAACTTCAGTCAAAATATAAATATTGATCAGTGCTCTTTCTTTTACCACTTCTTACAGTTTTTTCCCTCTCTTTCTTTCTTTTAATACTCAATATTTATTTGGTGAACTAAGTTCCGTAGAGGACTTATTCCCACCCTATATTAATTCTACAGCAATAATGTTCGTAGTGGATGTTTCCAGTGACGTCATGATAGCGAGGTCTCGCCGCACCCGCTCTGATATTATGACGCAATGCTGAATCACCCCTTTAGTTACTGCTATCTATTAAAATATGTCCAGTGCCATTCCGGGGTTGATATGCGATTAAAAGTCGGTTATATCTAGTAGATTCGTAAACTATTCTAGTTATCTATCAGTAAAGTTATACTATATTGACTGACAAGTAGGTAATTTTAGCATAAGTTTGTAAGTAGCTCTATAAAGTTTCTATAAAACTCCAGAAAGGTCGTATCAAAAGCGTTGTACTTGTACTTATTTATATACTCGTATGTTACGAATAATAACGGCATTTCATTTCGTATTTTCTGTTTCATTCTAGACATTATCATGTTTCCACTTTCCACTCCGACCTGAATTCAAAGATTGATGTTTTTTTTATTATTTGACCTTTCAGTTACTTAAGAACATTACAGTTAGCAACCGACGAAAACAATTAAATGCGTAGGAGTTACAGTAGAATACTACATACATACATCATATAATCACGCCTTTATCCCTAATGGGGTAGGCAGAGCGTAAACGACCTAAACAAAGGTCATTCCGCCACGTCTGACAAATTTTGAGAGTTGTTCCAGATAGATCTGTATATTGCTATAGTGACAGGTAGTCAGCCCATCGTATAAATTACAACACTGAAACCCTTAGCTGGTTTTTACAGCATGCCCCCGGGAGGAGATGCAGCTGGCACATTCTATGTTTTTCTATCACTTCCAGTCCAGCATGGAAGCAGAATACTTCCTGATTCAAACTCAAACCACAGCGGAAATCTGAAACTAGACTGTTCGCAACGTTATCTCAGGAACGTGTATTTTACTGAGAAAACATTAAAACTGTATTCTCAACCCACAACAGAAATCCGAGACTAGCATGTATGAAACATAATCTCGGGACACCTACGTACAACAACAAAGTCAAAATCTGTTAGGTCCAGTTCCTTCAAACCTGTCCAGAGTATGCGTAGGCGCAGGTCTCAAATTACTGACTCAAGCCCTCCCTCGTGTCTTGAGGGAGACGCGAGTTATGAAAATGCTTTTGCATTGGTTGGTGAGAATTGCTTGACATTTAGCTGAGATAATATTGAGATCCTATACCTACTCAATTCTACATAAATACATAAACATAGACCACGGAGGCAGTTAATCCAGTATTACTAGTTACCCAACAATAAGCCATATTCTACGTGATTCATTAATAGAATCAAGTACTAATCTCGGGATTAACTTCTATTAGCTGATATCAACGACAAGAGGCTGCTAAGTACTTCGACCTATTTTATAAAGAGAACGTGACCTTTAGTTAGTTGCTAGAAATTCTAGATTCTTCGATAGAAATGTCTCGTTGCTGCACCAGCTTATTGAATTCTAGAAAGAAAATTTACTGCAAAGGTTTTGCTAATAAAGATAACATTCTACTGCAATGTGAAAAGACGCAATTTGTTTCGTTTGCTGTTACTTACTTTAAATATATCTCAAAGGATTTATTTTTCTATGAACCTGTTTTTTATGCTTATCATATCTCTAACCAGCCAACATGCTGAACTTTCATGTACCTACTACTCTGTGAATTTAATTCATATCACGCGACAATCCGGTTCCAAGTTCATTTCTCCAAGTGTTTGAAAAGCTCTTATGTACTCTGCTGCCTTCAAATAAGTACAGACGTCTGGAAAAGTCATTTGCCTCTAAAAAGCATACCGACTGTAACGATTAGAGTTAAGTTATATTGTTTGAGTAATAAAAGTTATTTCACTTTTATTCTTCAAGTGTAATGATTATTATAGCCCTGCCGCCGCCGCCGCCGTGGTGTGCTGTTTGCTATTAGGAAAATAGGTCAATGGGGAATAACCTTTAAGTTGTATATATTCATGTTACAAGCTCTTTCGGAGATTAATGCACCTGTGTGGGTTTATTCCCTTGTGAGAGAAAATTTTGGAAAACTTGATATCACATTATAGGATTGAGTACAACATCCTATTACTTTTGAAATGTTTTACCAGTTCTACTGAATTTGAAATGGTTGTATTGTGTTCCGAGTGCATATCGAAAAAGTACCTAGAGACAAAAATAATCTCCACATTATTATCGGTTACAGAATACTTTAATTGATAGTATGAAAAAAGAAAAAAGTGTTTTCACGACCTTCTTCTAACGAGCTTGAAAACACTATCAATCCGGCCCGTAACTAATGTTTCTTTCTCTCTCTGTTTCAGGATCAGGAGCACCTGAAGCCGCCCATAGTGGGGGGTCTAGCAAATGCAGAACTATACTGCTTAGCGCTGGCCAACATGTACTCGGACCCCAACTACCACAGTCTGAACCACTGGAACATCCTGCAGACCTTAGCGCGCAAGGGCGTGCACGTGCCAGACCCGAGTGACTGCGCGCTCACTGAAACTGTGCTCATACAGACCAACCCGCTGAAGATGGTACGTATTCGGACCCCAACTGCTTATGGCAGCTTTTGTTCTTCTTGGCGTATAAATTAGGCATACGCCATCCACTACAACGTTGCAGCCCAGACGAGTATTTAGCCACGTTTACAGCAGACACTCGTCATATGGACTTACTGCATGCAGGTGTAGGGGCAACACATGATCACGATGATGTACGCTAGAGAAGATAAGACTATAATCACATGCGAACGTTTTTGACCTGACCTGACCAAATGGCATCAGCAAACTTTATTTATTGCTTACGAAAGCTATTTTAAGTCACTCGTTAACATCTTTTCACAATATTTTAAAAGGATTTTCTTTAGGTGACATCGTTGCAAGATTCTTTTAATTAAATTAATATTCGTTTCTCTTCTTCCAGGGCGCGCACATGGCTGTGATGGAGGCTATAATGACCCTCTACGCGCGCGAGGTGGTCACCTTAGACAGAGTATCCGCAGCGGCACAGCGATTCGGCACCAGTCAGCCTGTCCCGGTGGGGTCTAGCATACCCCACGAGGACGGGCTGCTGAGCTGGATCAACGCGGCTTGCTCTGCGCTCAATAAGGCTGAGGTAAGAAAAGGAAGAATCTTCATACAACTCTAAGTTAGACAAAGTTTCCGCGGCGGCCCAGAGATTCGGCACCAGCCAGCCTGTCTCAGTGAGTTCTAGCATACCTCACGCGAAGACGGGCTGCTGAGTTGGATCAACGCGGCCTACTATGCGCCTAATAAGGCTGAGGTGAGAGCAAGAAAGTGTCTTTATAGAGTATCTATCTAGAAACTAGAAAAATGAATAAAAGGTTTGCAGTTCTAGTAGTATTCCCAAGAGGTCAGGCTACTGGGCCGGATTAATGTGGCTTACGTAACGCCGTTCTCATTAGTAGCAGAATCAATAAATAACTACACTGTTAAACTGCTACTTAAATCCAGCTTATTAAAGCTTAAGCTTATGGTAAGCGCATTTTTGGTTATCATCGTATAAACTAGTCTTCCGAGAACCGCTTATTCGGGCGATTCTAGTAACAATCATCAATAAGCTTATCGGAGCTTAAACTGTAATCCAATACCGACCGCAGACGGGTCACCTTTTCCTAAAACTACATTACAAGTAAACTTCAATGTACATTGCTTAGTCCGTTGGTTAATCAATCCTCATAGAATCATAACAGCAGCTAACTAAACATACGCAATGTATAGCGTATTGAACTTGTAGTTTTTTAAAACGTGCCCCAGGTCACCTTTTCCTAATGTTGTGATGGAGTTTGACCTTTAATAGCGCGATGTAAGGGTGTGTTTATTATAAGATTTATTAGAGTGACCAATGTCAGTTAGGCATAGGCACGCTAGATAGAACACGCGATGTGTGAGCTGAAATAGATTGTTCATAGGGAATGTCGCCGATGTACTGGGGGGCCGCAAAGTGCGAGTTTCTCGTGCTTCTTCATCATTGTGATATATTTTTTTTATTTTGATTTCTTTTGTGACATTGATACAATTTTCTTTGTAATAGACTCGCCTGTGACTTTCTAAAAGTGTTCGTAAGAATTTATTTGGAAATAAATTATTTGACTTTGACTTTGACTTTGACTGGTGATGAATTGTTTAAACCTGTTGATATTAGGCTGGACAAATTGTTGTTTAAATAATGGATTGAAATCATTACTTATTTGTTGCAACGTATCAAATATAATTGAAACAAAGATACTTTTCGCTTTACGCAGTATAATTATCTGTAAGGGCTCCACAGTAAATTAATGTTGTATAGGAAAGTTACTCTGTGGGAAGTCTGAAATCTATCAAAAGTATTGTTAATAAAGACTTCTGTATTTTACTTGATCATTCTAGATTTTTAAAACATTTAATATAGAAATAAAAAATTTGCACAGGCACTGTAACGTCACCTAAGACGTTTCAATCACTATATTCACAGGAATATTTGTAACAGCATATTAGCAGCAGCATGGTTCGCCGAAGTTCGTGGGTAGTGGTTACAAATCCCTCCTGCGAAATTTTTGTTTTCTACATTTACATGTTTTTAGATACATTTCTTGATTATCAAGCCGAACAAGTTACTTATTTCCTTATCTTCACATTTCAGGAGAACACATCAAACCACGTGCCAATAGTGAAGAACCTGCAAGACTTATGCGACGGAACCGCACTGGCCGCGCTCATATCGTTCTACTGCCCCGACGCACTGCCGCGCGAGGCCGTCAGAGTGGGCCGCATGGCGTCCATACAGGCAAGTACATATATATTTTTTTACTGTTTATTAGAAATGTATTTCCTCTTGACTCTAAGCACAAGGTCAGCGATGACGGTGGCAGAGTCGACGATGGAGCGAGCGACCTCACCCAGATGCGTAAACACCCGGAACACAGCAAGCTGTTTGACGCCGGACACCGTTGAGATGGAGATGATGGTTGCGTGCGAGCAAGGCGGCCCCAAGCGGAGCCTAACACCGCTTTGTTATATCATTCAGCCAGACTTATATAGGCTTGCATGTGTTGCCGTTTTCCGTTGCGGACCACTTTCTCTATAATAACCAAGGGTAAATAAGTTACTAGCGCTTCATTCATACTAATGGAAGACTTAAGCGACAGCACCGCGGTCGCCGCATAACCAGTGCAGCAAACAGGCATGGCAACGGTTAAAAGTATACCTCAGAAAAAACTGGGGTTTAATGGACCCCACCAGCCCCTGTAGCATGCCACCGCGCGATAACGAATATATCGCATCTATCTGTCAAACTCCCATACATTTTGACAGATAGATGCGATAAAATGTGTGATAAAATGGCTATCACGTCCTTATCGCGGCTGCATGTTACGGGGGCTGGCATACCAACGGTTAAATATACCTATTTATGCTAACGAATTGTTTCCGTTTTCAGGACTGCTTGCACAACCTGATGCTGGTGTACGACTTCTGCCAGAACTACCTCCCGCACAACGTGTTCCACATGCTGCCAGAAGACGTCACTTACATGAGAGGGTAAGCGGCTGTGTTCCTTATATTATGATGCATTTTTACAATATTTCATTCGAGTTTCACGCCCAGCTCCTGTAGCATGCCGCCGCGTGATAACGACTATATCTCCATACAATTTGACAGACAGATTTAATTGCGACCTTATTGAGGCATGCTACGGGGCTGGCAGGTCTCAGTATGCAATCGTTCCAATAGAGCTGAAATTTTGCAATTTTGTTCTTTCTATGATGAACTTGGAACTACAAAACCAAATTAACAGGATTGCAGCGATAGTATGACCTTCATGACCCTGCATTTCCACAGCTGTTCGCTCGTTTACTCATATAAACCCAATTTGGTAATCTGAATCATTTTGTGGTTTACCGTTTACGAAGTCTGAATAACCACAAATTGACCATTTGAACAGCTGTTTAAGCCATCTGCTTTGGCAATTTGTATGTTCTGATATTTTGAAAGGCACTCAAAATAACTTGTTTCAATCGTTAGTGCTATAGTATAGGTGTATAATAAATAAGTATTTAATTTAGTAATTTCTTTCATGCTGGACTGGGAGCTATGGAAAAACATAGAATGTGCCAGCTGCATCTCCTCCCAGGCATGCTGTAAAAACCAGCTACGGGATTCGAGGGTTTTAGTATTGTAATTTAGGCGATGGGCTGACAACCTGTCACTACAGCAATATACAGTTCTATATCCTTAAAACTTGAGAGACGTGGCGGAACGACCTTTGTTTGGGTCGTTGACGCTCTGCCTACCCCATTAGGGATACAGGCATGATAGTATGTTCGTATGTATGTAGTAATGTCTGAATCTCAATGTGTTTTTTATTCTGTTTTCCAGGTCAATGCGACAAAATCTAATAGCAATGCTAGCAGATCTGTTCAATATGCTAGAAGTGCACCCGGTGAAATCAGTGAAGCACCCGGGAAGCGGTGAGTGCCATACAAACTCATACCTCCTCAACTTACCTAGGCTATACCGTATATTGCATGCTAGAATATGGGAGTATGTGGTCGTAATATCAAACATTCTATTGCCTACTAATTTAAAAAGTAAAAAGCGCGGCGGCGGATAACGCTTTCAAACAAATAAATTTGAATTAAGAACGACGTAGGCAAAGGGCTAATGGGATTTAAAAAGTAACATGCAATGTTTTTATGCGCATTTTTTTAAACTTTGAATATCGTACAAAATTGTAAAATACACTTTTTTTTACTAAAATAATTATTAAATATTTTATATTGAGATCTGAATGAGTGTCTGTGAGGTAAGTTAGCGATTTGAAATTGTTAAAAAAAATATTGATAGCTTTGCAATATGGCGTCTTAATGTTGCCACCCTGTCTTGCTTACGCAAACCATATTTCGGAATGGTCACACTGGCTTCTAAAGCACCAGAAGATCGAATGCAATTGGTCTATCATCAAAATCTATTTTCTATTACATGTCATTTAAATATAAGCATGGAATCACACTTGTGCCGTTGAAATTCGCAGTATAATGTTTATTTTGTGATGTATTTTGGTATTAAAATCGTTGGGAATATGTCCAAATTGTTTAAAGTTCCCCAGTAAAGCCACGAAAGGAATCACTTCGATCAAATTTTACGAGGTAAACTAAGGCCCGTATTCAGCTCTCAAGAGTGACAGCGAGTTTGAGTTCGTATTAGAAATGTCATTCCAGTACAAAATTACCTGTCAAATCCGCACTCAATATTGCTCTCAATCTTGAGATCGCTTTATAAATACGAGCTTAAGACAAGATAAGGCTTCAGATGAGTCGTCTTATAAAAGCTGTTGCTTCCTCTTTGGATGGGTAAGTAAGACAGGGTGATTTTTGGAATAAATACGTGTGAAAAAGCGCACCTGTTGTCTGTCTATGCTACACACAATTTTGATAATGTTTTTCAAGACCCAATCCACAGTCAGAAAAAAGAAAATAATAGTTAAATAGGATACCATATTCTATCCATCACTTTGTAACAACCACGTCAGTTGGTTGTACAGTCGCAGGAGAAATGCGTGCACGGATACATGCAAATACCTGTCAGTGTTGCCAGATGTTGGAATACCTCATAAAACTTGAAATCTAAAAAAATGAAAAAACGGTATGAATAAATTACGGTATATTGATACCACAGTAAATGTTGTTTATTTCCGCTTACGATCCCAACGAGAAAGTTGTTTTGACACCTGGCAACACTCCCTCCACGTGAGTTGGTTGTAGGCGACGCGCGGTCGAGCAACGCGCACGGCGTGCGCTACAAGCGCGGGTGCTTGCCGCCGCCCCCGCCCGTGCCCATACCCGACCTGCGCGCCGATACACACGCCGCGGGGGGACTGCAGCAACAGCCGTTCTCAGGTATAGTGTAGGATGGAAGGGGGGGGAGTGGGGATGGAAATCGAAAAGGCTGGTTTTTAGGATTAAACAAATATAAGTTTGGTTTTTAATAAATATACGTTGGAAAATTAAGCACGAATGAGCGGGATATTGAACGTACAATAGCTCTATACTGGCGCGCATTACTGGCAAATCAGCAATTCATTATCATCTTCATGGGATTTTACTTTAGATTCATCTAAACTTATAAAATCGTTTGTCCTTACTGACTGACTGACTGACTGACTGACTGACTGATTCATCAACGCAGAGCCTAAACTACTAAAGCTAGAATCCTTAAACTTAGAGAGCAAGTTCCTCTTATAACGTAACCTCCCACTAAGAAAGGATTTCCGGATTTTCCCTCCCTAAACGGGTAAAAAGGGGGGTTGAAGTTTGTATGAAAGTCCGCCAATTTTGAAGGTAGGATCTTCAAATTTTGTATTTAGGCTAATGATTAAAAAATAATTTATACGTGTTTCAGCATTTTTGTATTTTTCACCCCTAAGAGGGTTAAATAGGGGATGGAAGTTTGTATGGAAATTCCGTCAATTTTGATGGCAGGATCTTCCAATTTTGTTTTTGGGCTAAAGATTAAAAAATAATGAACACATGTTTCAGCGTTTTTGTATTTTCCACCCCTAAGGGGGTTAAATAGGGGATGGAAGTTTGTATTGAAATTCTGACAATTTTAAAGGTAGGAACAGCGCGGGAACTCAATCCCACGGGAAAACTCTTAGCTGCGGGTGAAACCGCGGGGCGGAAAGCTAGTTACCTATATTATTTCCAACAAGAAAAAACTACGTCAAAGTTTCATGTCTTTTTTATTCAAAAACACATTTCAAAAATAAATTATACGTGTTGGCAAATTAGTTAAGTTACTAAATCTACTATTTCAATATGTTGTTATATCTAATATATAAAAGCTTATTTTAGAAACAAGATTTTCGACAAAAAACTTACCTAAATAAAATTTGACCAAAATGTCGGTTATCATAAGGCCAGTGTATTTGATTTCCAACACCACTTTCAACAGCCTCTTGATGTCGTGTGTGTTATATGGAGCTAGTGTGTTTCTGTTCATTGTTTGGTGTCATCTGGAAAGTACATACATTTTCCTGTTCACCGGTCATTGCTGTTATTGTGGGCGTGTCTTATGTTACCATAGTGTGCGTGTGTGTGTTTGTGTGTAGAATGTATGCATATAGGCACTATGTATAATGTTAATGTTATATTTTCACCAAACAGGACCTAAGAGTAAGTATTTAGTGTGTGGAATGTCTTTTTTTTTTCATTATATTTTAGTCCATATTGTTTAGAATTCCATGGAAGAATTAATAAGTTTCAAATGCAGATGATGAGAATAATTAATTATTTTTAAGGTATACAAGATGCTACAGCTAACGTTTTAGGATTTAATAAAAACGTTATTATGATCTGCTTTGATATAATATTTTTTCACGGACTTAAATAACTCTAATCTCTAAACTGCCTCTACTAAACCATCTGTTATATTTTTTTCTTACTTTTTACTAAACATATTCTAACTCGCTTTCTAATGCTGTTGGCGCTTTGCATGATTTTTTTAACTGTCTTGTGCTTTATTGCACGTAATTTTTTTTTATGAGTCGTTGACATTATGTCCTCATGACTCCCTGGTTTGATTTAGAAAGCACGGTAGATGAGTAAATAATTGTTTGTAGTTTGATTGTTGGTATTTGATATTTTACAATAATGATATAGTAAATGTTAGGGTAAGTATACAAATATTCATATTTGTATATTCATATTTCCTGCTTGAGTACTTAGTTCTATGTATTTTCTTTTTCAGACTCATTTTTATAAATAGAAAACTAAATGAATCTGTAAAGTTTTCATTTTACTACATAATCTTAATATTTTAATACCATATTTAATTTATTATGATTTTTTGCATTCACAGTGCTATATTTATTTCTAAATAATATTAGAAATAACAAATCAAAAATTTCATCCGCCGATAGGATTTGAACCCGATTTGAACCATATTTAATTGTTTCATCTCAATTGAATCTGATAATTTATTTGACTTTTTTATAAGTAATTCACCTTCTGATTTTCGCCGTTAGTTTCAAATAGCAATTCTAAGATTTACAGTCATATTTTTTACTACAAATCTGAATTCTAGTTTTCCTCTACTTTCAATTTCATTTTTCAATTTTCTCAGTTATTTCAATACATTCAAACTTGTACCCAAACCAAATTATCACTATACTAAACCAAACTTGTAGTACCCCGGTCGCCGTCGGCTTGCGCGATGCGACCGCGGGCACCCACCGGCCGGTCTGCCTGTTCGACCCCCGAGAGGAGAAGCTGTAGTCCACAGAGGGAGGAGTTTGTGGTCCATAGAGGCAGGGGGGTCACTACACTGTCCTCTATGGCGAGACGAGACGATGACAATGGTAAGAGTCTTATATAACTTGTAGTATCCTGGTCTGCCTGTTCTACTATTAGAAGCTGTAGTCCACAGAGGGAGGAGTTTGTGGTCCATAGAGGCATAGAGGTCACTAGTCAGAGATTTGATAAATGGTAAAATTACTGAAGAGATTTTATAAAAAAAAAATGTTGATTTTTAAAGACGACTACAAAGTCGTAGTGGTTACCGAAACTGAGACTATAACGGAGCGAGCTCTCCCATTAATCTCGAAGCCACTTAAATTCCCACACAAAATCAGATTGCAGCGAGCTACTCGTATTATATTATTAATTTATAATTCTTTCTCGTCATTGTTCCAGTATCAGTAGACTCTAACATGACGGCGGCGGGCCGGCCGTCCAACTGGGCCGACACGCACAACACGTCCTTCGCGGGGAGACGCTCGCGGCGCTCCTCCATATCCGACGACAGCCAGCTCACTGTCGAGAACTTTGGAGGGTCCCAAGATAGGCTGCACTTCGCGGGGAGGAACCCTGAAAAGGAGCTGGCCACGCTAGCTAATGTTAGGAAGATTTCTGCGCCGGCTGGTAAGAACTAGTTGCATAGTTTCTGAAGACCGAAATATATCGATACCAGACGATAGTCAGGTCACTGTCAAGAACTTTGGAGGAAGATGTTACCTTAAAAAAGCAATAGTTAATTACCCTTTAATCGGATTTAATATTTATTTATTTTAATTTACAAGAAACGTAACACCATCTTCCTCAGGCCCACTAGACAACTCGATCTTCCACAACCCTCCGCTCCGTTCGTCAAAACAAGACATCCGCGGCTCCATACAGTTCTTCCACGGAGACTTTCAAAATGGCGACGACGACAGACTAACCGTCGCACCGAACAAAGTCGAGCGACAACACTCCCAACCCGACAACGACCAACCTTTCTACCCTATCAGAAGACAACTCAGCTCCGATACTATTACATTGAGTAATAAAAATAATCAGAACTATGGGTTCCAAAACAAAGGCGGCGGCGACGGTTTCTACTTAAACGATAGAGATACCACAGATGGTGATATCATGGAACGGAAAATGAGTTTCGCAGATCTAAATAAGATCAGAAGTAACGGCGACCAGCAAGGTTAGCACAGATGTGGTTCTAACTAGATGTGTCTTGGTTGCTGCAAGTTAGCAGAGACTGTTTGGAGATATTTCTAGTTATGACTACGTCTTTATTGTTTGGATGATGTAATTTACTTGGTGATGGTTTTAAAACTTACTCATATTTTTGTAACATATCAATTTATTTAATCATTATAGGTACTTAGCCAGTAAATCATAGCATCTGAACAAGTTAGCAGCTTGAATAATTTGCAAACTAAAACACATTTGGCCTTTGCGAGTCCGCTTTCCGTGTACGCTTGACTCGACCACATATTCCCATTCTACTAAACCCCAAAAAGCCTGATCATCTAATCGTCAAAAAACTAAATCAAAATTTCAGGATTTATTTGGTTGATCAGGCTTCAATCATCCATAGTTTTGCGTATAATGATTGATGGTGATTGATCAACAGGTATTCAATCGATGTTCAATCAAGACATAGAGCCGACGGATCGACGGAAAACATCGTTCTCTACTCCTCCCGCGAACACCACCACGTGGCAACAACAGTTTATGCAGCAAGAAACACAGCCTAGTTAGTACTTTTACTTTAGTATTTTTCTTGTTATAATTGGATTTGAATTTCAGGTTTCTGACGAATGATTAATTTTTGTTTTGACTATTATTTTTTAAATGGCGAAGATACAGAGTTGTCTGAGTAAAAATATGTCCCATTATCCCTTTGCTTTTACTCAAATTCCATTAACGTTTTTAAAAGAAATCAAGAACATTCTGTGTAAACTTGTAGGAACAGGTTTTTTGTTCATATCAGTTCATTCGTATTTTTAAGCTCGGAGCTATTAACAAATCGATCCAAAGATTTAAACTTATTGTAGAATCCAAGCTCAATTTACACATCACATCTAGAGAATATACTAGATAAACATTTCATAAGTAGACTCGTGATTGTCATTAGCACTTAACAGACGTAGAAATGTCCCCTGAATATGGGTCGACGATTACAGATGCCGGCAATTTTTTTGAGTATGTAGCGGGACGTGGGCGGGGCACGGGAGGTAAACTTCCACTAATCTACCAATAGCGTGGATTCGCTCGTTTGATTCTTGACTCCCCCGCCGCCGCCGCGCCCCGAACCTCAACCAAGATCTAAACTTTGTTACTTCTAGAAGTTTGCCGGCATCTGTTCCATACGAGAAGATTAAACAATAAATCCTTACCACCAGACGGTGAAGACATGTCAGACGACGGCAGCTCGCCGTCCGGCGGCGCGATGGCGGCGCAACTCAACAACATCCGGTTAAAACTTGAAGAGAAGCGACGCCGCATCGAGCAGGACAAGCGGAGGATGGAGCTCGCTGTGAGCAGGCAGCGGCAGCAGCTCGGACAGCAGGCCTTCCTGCAGGCTGTTACCAGGGTGAGCGCATGTTTATAACCTGTACGTGGTGTGGTGGATGTTGAATAATGAAGTGTGTTGTGGTAGAGGGACATTCATTCGGGTTTATCAGGGTGGGTTGGGTGTGAGTTTTTCATTATGGGTAGTGGCCACCGTAAAAAATTTCATTGGATATGGTGTCCCTTGTGTTATGTGATATAGGAATGTGGTGGTATGGTTACAGCCCTTTGTTTGTGTTTGTGGTAAATATAACTAAGAAAAAATAAGTATAGAAATATCATGATTCTATTGCATTTTATTTTAGATTGATATAGGTATTGCGCGAATGATTTTTTTAATGAAATGTGGCTTGATGATGAAAGAAAAAGAATGTCTTCAAGTAGTTATATATGTATTAATTTATGAATCGAAGTCTATCTCTCTACGAATCCATTTAGGTTGGTGGTTGGTATATATGTGACGTGTGTGAACTATGCTATACATTGACCCTTACATAAGTGATATAATAACGGAACACAATATTAACTCCTATAACTTCAATGGGGAGAAAAACTGGCAACTAAATGGCGCCACTAGCGAGTGTTCCTTTTTCCTGTGATCGGTCAGTAATCTGTCAATGTCAATGTCAATATCAGTTTTGCGTCTTCTCATTGGTCTCTTTTGGAACACTCGCTGGTTGTGCCATCTGCAATTAGCTTTGCGTTTTTATCCTCATTGGTCCTCCGGTGGCACAATGTTACTAATAATTTATGTTTATTATCAGGAAAATAACGACAAACATAAAATATGTTTTTCTATTTCATTAGGATACATATTTGCAATACCAGTTGGCCTCTTTGGTGAGTGGCCGGTTTTTCAAAATCCCTTTTCCATTTAGTTTTAGTACTACTTTGTTTTCAATTGATTGATTATATTATTCAAATTATATTTTCGTTACGAAATTTTGTACATTTAAATCAGATTAGATTCACGCTTTCACAGCTTATTTTCATATGAATCATGATTATGAAGATAGATTTAGAAAATAATTGGCTATTCTATTCGTATCACTTCGCTGTATTGCCATAAAATTTGAGTAAATAGAACCAAACATATTCTTAGGCTTATTTGCGTACTTGTTGCCTAATCTTTTGTTGTAGATTTTGGCAGCCGATTATCTATTTCATAAATTTTGTCCGTTATTTCCAAATTCACTAATATTTTGCCTAGCGTAAACATCAGTTTTCACTAAATTGTTTTCTGAAATTCAGAATGTAACTAGTTATTCACGAATGAAACCTACACAGAACCAGTTTGATAAAAGCACAAATTGCCTTATTCGAGGAATTGACCCTTGTATTTGATAGCATGTATCCAAGGCGATTGGAAAATTGATGCTGGCCTATATTGTAACATAAATTGTATACAAATATCTTCAGAGAGTGTGAAGATTAATTTTCAATATAGTCCGAAAAACCTGTGCAGGCATTGAGCGAAGTAAAGTTTATACGGGTTTAAGGGACACCGTCCCGTAAAGGAGCCACAGTTAACGAAACTGTTAAATTTATTTGTTTAAATTTAGTTGCGTTCACTGAGTGGCCGCTTTAATTTTGCGGAGCTATCCCTTTCACCCGGCATTATATCGAGGTAACAGTAAATAATCGCAGTAAAAATCCCTTATTGTAAATCGGCTCACTTTAATTTTGTATCAAAACATTACCGCATCAGTTTCCCAATCGTCCCCTACTGGCATGTGCGTATTGTGTACGTACGCTCGTGTGTGACGGTGGCGGTGCGCGTGTTGCAGGGCAAGGGCGCGCGCACTCCCGCAGACGATGACAACCACGGGGAGCCGCAGCAGGTGAGAGGGGGAGGGGGGATCGGTGGGATAAAGGGGCGTGGTCGTTTCATATTTTTTTGTGAGATGGCCGGGCGTGGACTTTGTGCAAGACTATACTGGTCGGGTACAAAATGTATTATGTCAGCGTAAAATTGTAACAACTGTTAGTTTACAAACTCACTCGTCAGTTTATAAACTTCCGGTAGGTTAGGTTAGGTTAGTTTATAAATTTCCTAAGATAGATTATGATCTAACGGTTTATGCAATGTTACGGTGACATATACGCTGACCAGCTTTAACCCAACCGCGCTAAATCCGCATGTGACTTGCGATTGGGTCAACTTAGGTCAAGTTAGTTGGTTATCGATACATTTTGTTCGCGACCAGTGTAAACTTGCACCTGGACGAATTTTTATCGGGTGGACAAAACCACAAAAGATAATGAAACTACCACAGCCTAGATAAATATATGACCGATCGATAACAACAGTAATTACAGGAAAGTTGCATGTTTGTGTGAATATAATTAATTGCATGACAGCTCAATCCACTTTGTTAAAACAAATCTTAATACAACTAAGGTGATTCCGTTTTACAACCGAAGTTTTGATAAGTATCTCAGTTATTAAATAAATACATAATAGTTTTATCCTTATGACAACCCGCTTGGCCATAGGCTATTCGCCTCAGCAGAAAATTGCACCGTACGAGCAGTACCTACAGCAATACATTACATTTCTTATAGTAGCAAAACGCTTTGCTGCTGGCACAGCGCGGATATTCGCGGCCGAAAAATTGTCCCATGGCCAGACCGTAAGAGTATTTAATTAAATATGAACTTTGAATACAACAGACGAAAGGTCACTTACCCTCGATAATAATTATTTTACAAAATAAACTTGGCACTTGGGAGTGTATCTTATTTTAGTGTTTCTGATGCAGGAAATGGATCCGCAAGCACAGCAAGCGGAGCAGGCAGCCTTGGAACAGTACCAACAATCTATTGCTAAGTAAGAACTTACAACGATGATATTATTAACATTATAACTAAATTTTTCGATCAGAATTCAGAATTTTAATCTGAAGTTTCTGGTTTCCATAAATTAAGTTTTTGTGTTTATTCAAATATGAATAAATTCTACGTTTATCTCCATTAAAACCTCATTTAAAATATGTTCATATAATACAATATCAGCTGTACTTCTAAAACATCTTTTCCGTTCGTTAAAAACGCGTATCCACCGAATCGCAATACACACCTAACATTGCAGAATGAACTCCAGCCTGCAGGACATACAGAGCGACATCGCGCGGCTCACAACACAACAATCACAGCTGCAACAGCAACAGCAGCAACAACACCTGCAGCAGGCCGCCAACCAGCTGTTCCAGCAGCAACAGCAGCAGTTGCAGCAGCAGCAGCAACAGCAACAGCAGTTACAGCAACAGTTCCAGCAGCAGTTGCAACCTAACATTCCACAGCTGGTAAGTGGTGATTGAGTTTTGGAATATGGGGATCAATGGAAAACACATGGAATCGAATACCTTTCGCGAAAAATCTATCATTGTCATGCCCATATTAAGTTTGGATCTCACAAGACCGACGCGACGCGGCAACTTTATGCCATGCAGTGTCTAGCCGCTGCGATATATCTCATACATTTTCAAATAAAGAATCTTTTGTCGCGCCATGTTGTGTCGCCTCGCGCCGCACTGCGTCGCTCTAATGCGGTCTGACCTTTATTTTATACAATTTACTTGATCTTGCTACCCAGACAACGATGTCTATACTGTCTCAACTACAAAGATTTCTTGAGAAAAGTTTTCGAATTTCATGTGTATGTATCTCAACTAAAATATGATCGTAAAACGGTAAAAATATGCTCAACGTATTTCATCCTATACCTAGACCTGGACAAAAGTGGCAAAAAGAGTAAGTAACTTAGTGAGTAGTGCGACATTGGCATCAACACGCGATTAGGGAAAGCTTGCTTGCAATATAGCAACGCAAAATGACAAAATAATCATGACATAACATATTGCAGATTCACGCCAGCAAAGCATATGCATTTGGTGGTAGTTACAACACTGATAGTGCTCTACATTTATGCAAAAAACCATCGATCTCAAAAAAAATTGGATAGAAGCTGCGACTGATGAAATTACTATACAACATGTAACATAAAGGGTATATGCATCGAGAAATGAGTGAATCTACCCATGAAACTGAACAACTTTCCCTAAGGAACATAGGTCGAAAAACGAAAAAAAAGTTTTGGCTTCCCATACTAAATGCGCTTTCAGCTAATGTATTTTGTATGGAAGGTCAAATTTTTTTTTTTCGTTTTTCGACCTATGTTCCTTAAGGAAAGTTGTTCAGTTTCATGGGTAGATTTATACATTTCTCGATGCATATACCCTTTCTGTTACACGTTGTATATTTCAGTTACATTTTCTTTTGTTTTCCTTCTGAATGGCATCTGCCGCAGCTACCATCCAAAATTTTACAGAGTATAGTTTCTAGACGATCTACTTCATTCTTACTTTGTCGTCAGTTAAAGGCACCAGATTCTGGTTCATGTAAGAATGCAAACAAATAACGCACTGACGACTTTACATAAGCTTAGCTTGAAGTTGGTCATGGTGTTGATTCTAGCTAAATTAAATAAAATACACTGAGATAAAATAGCTAAATTATATATTAATTATTTTCTATTGACTTGGTTCAAATATTTCTTAATTATTTTCTATTGACTCGGTTCATATTTGAGAAAATGTTTTCAGTAATATGTTGGCCTGAATCGATACCGTAAACTCTCAAAAAAATATCTAAAGAATGAAAAACTGACTCGGTCATCAAATCGTAATGCACATCACGACCAATCTCAATAAACAACACAAAGTCAGTACACCTAAGCTAAGACTGACTTCTGCACCTCGCTGACAAAGCGCTTAAACCTTCCAGCACAGCCAATTCAGCTCCCAGCACAACGTATCCCGGCCCGCGCTCGCCTCGGGCTTCGGGTCGACGCCGCATTTGCCGCAGCAACCGCACTTCAATTACCCGCAACAAAACTATCAACAACAACAAAATTACCCGCAACAACAAAATTACCCGCAACATCAACAGCAGACTAACTTCCAAGTGTACGAGCAGTACCAGACGCAGTATCGGGATATAGATGAAATAAACCGCCAGCAGTTCTACCTGCACGACAGTCCGCCCGCGCCGCAGCGGCGCACGTGGGCGCAGCACGCGCAGCAGCAACAGCAGCAGCAGAACCAGGAGAACACGGAGTTGAGAGGATGGCAGGTCGGTACTATGTAGTGAGGTTTTTTCTTCTTTCTTATGTTGGTTAGGAAGTGAACGCTAGGCCTCTTGTAAGATTTCTAGTTCAAATTAAAAAACGGTTATAATATAATTTCTGAACTTTTTCCTTAGGTACTTTTTCTTTCTCTATCCTTAATGCGTGATTTTCTATCGTTTCTACTTTTTCTCCTGTTTTACCTTTCTTTTTATTACCTCGATCGTATTTTGTAAATCTAAACTTGGCCTAATTATAAGCTAACATTGAAATCTATTATTTCTTCTATTCTATATCTTATTTCAATTACTATGATTTTACTTGTATCTGATAAGAGTTTTGTTTTGTTTCATCGCCAACATGTTTCTTGGTTCGTTTTCTATTTGTTTTGTTGCACAAATAGCACGTGAAAAGGCACTTTATGACGTTACCACTTGCTAAGCCGGCCACCGTCAAATTGAGCCCGGTAAACCGCTATGATACATTTTCTGCACTAAAATTAGAAGAAAAGTATAGATCAGCACACAGTACTACAAAATTTCTTGAGCCGTTATTCGGTCTTATACTTTTCTAAATACCTAAAACCCTTATAGTTACTCTGTGCCCTAACCAATAAACAGGTTATTCAGCGAGTTTTGTCCTATCTATACTGTTCTTCTATTTTAAGCATCTGCACAGCACAGGGCATAGCATTGTGCTAATGGTGTGTATGTAGCAAGCAAATAAAGGCTAAAGAACGCTTTTTTTAAGCTAGAATGCAATTTTAAGCAAGTTTTAGGAGTAAACGGCAGGTGGCTTCAGTCAACGTTTTTGTTAATGTAAAGAAAAGTATGTTATAATTGTGTAGGAAACAGGCAGTTGTATTGTAGTACTGCAGTTAATAATTTTCGGAAATTCACGAATAAACAATAGTGCTGATAATGATAGGTAGATAAAGGCTGTTCACAAAGTAATTTTGGACCTCTACACTGTGAGGTAAATGGCGAATGTCGCACGAAAAAAATCTTATTGCAGATAAAGATAGATAGACACTAGGTATATACAAAGTAACCATAGAAATCTACTTTTTAAATTCTGAGTATTTAAAGAAAATGTAAAACAATTCCAGCTCCACCAACAAAACCACCAACAATTCCAGTCACAAGAGCGACCCCACGAGCCCCCCCCGCGCTCGTGGAAGTCCCCCTCCCCGCAACCCCCCGCCGACCGCAACTGGGCGCCCCAACAAGGGTTCATGCTCCACGATAGAACCAACCAGCAACCAGAGCGACAACAACCCTTCCAAGTACACTACAACACCGATAGGTATCAGAACGGGAACGAAAGTCAGAACCACTTGAGCTACACTGTGATAAACAACCAATACTCTCAATCGCCGCCGTCGTCGAGCCCGCGGCGGTCAAAGACCCCGCAGCGGCAGGGTTCCCTTCCAGAAGTCACTAGAAGACCCGAACCCGTCAGTTTACACCAGCTACATACCCCTGTCAAAGCGCCGCCGCCCGACGATATGGAGCCGCAGAACATATCCTTCATAGGCAACGCGGAAGACGACGCCTTACGCCAGGGCATCAACAGACTGAACATCACGTCCGGGACCAGGACGTACCGCATTCCATCGCCGACCAGACCCTCGCTCAGTCGGAACTCCTTCCACCAGGATGAGCAAGAGAAGAACGAGAAAGGATTCTACATTTCATTCGATAACGACCAGCCGAAGCGGCCGAAACCTCCGCTACGGATGAAGCGAGGTTCTCCGAAGAAGGATCGAACGCCTTCTGAATTACCCAGTCCAGAACGTTCTCCAGAGAATACTTGGACTGAACGACTGCAGCAAGGGGCCGAAGAGCCTCCGTTCACGGTGCACAGGGCTGCGGGGCTGGAGGCGCGGCCTAGCGGCGCTTCTGAGCGGGAAACGCCGCCTAGGCAGCCCGCGCGGTCGCCCGCCGCCGAGCCCGCCGCGCTCATCATCGGAGAACTCACACCAGATCCGGTAAGTTGATACGATATAATCTATATTGTTAAAATGTTGCTTTTACCGATATCACATGAAAATACAATTAAATGAAAACAGAAAATAAAAGAAAATCAAGATCAAACTCATAGCCCCGCCAGGATTCCCTGTATCTGGGTGCCATAAACTAAACATACACAGAAACAATTACAGAGAACAGAAACAGACATTAAAATTCACCATTTAAATATCTCTGGTGGCTGGGAATAGACCCCGGGACACGGGACCCTCTGCCAACTAGGCTGTGCGTGGGCGTATTAACCATCTCATAACAAATCTGCCTTATTACAGAACTCAGCAGAAGAAATGGAGCGCAAGAAGGAGCGTATAATGATGATGTCCCTCCAACGACGGCAGCGCGCAGACGAGGCACGAGCCAGGGCCGAGGCAGCTGCGGCAGCAAGGAAAGCCAGGGAGGAGGCTGCACAGGAACAGAAGATGGCCAGGAAAGAAGAGCAGGCCAGGCGCAGGGAAGCCATACTGCAGCAGTACAAGCTGAAGAAGGCCATTGAAGAAGCTGAGAGAGAGGTTAGTATTGTGGAAGATGATTAGTGTAAGGAAAGCGAGAAAAGAAAGTTGATCGAAGTATCACGAGACAGATTAAGATCCCGTTAGAAGTTATATTTTTTTTGACGAGCAAAGCGAGCGCAAAATATCAAAAGACTTATTAAGGTATAGCATATCGAATGTCACGTTATTGAACGAGGTATATTAACTTATTTAGCGAGCGAATCGAGCGCAAGATATCATTGAAGCTTATCGACTAAAATAATACAATAAAAATTACAACAAACCGCTCTTACATTTCCAGGGCAAAGTGCTCGACAAGTCTGAGTTCATGCAGTCGCTGGGCATGTCCCCGGCGGGGGCGGGGGGTCACGGTATGGGCGGGGGGCACGGGGGGCACGGGACACTGGGCGGGGGGGCGCGCATGCGCAGCAAGGCGGCGGCGGCGCGCGCACGGCCCAAGACCATACACGTGGACAGCGGCGCGCTGCAGCAAGCTGAGGGCATGCTGGGGAGCAAGCAGACCAGCTCCACCAACCTCACCGGTGAGTGATACTGATGGTGTACTCGTAGTGTTGCCGAAATATCGATAGTTCGATAGCTATAGTTGACTTTCAGAAATAGTGAAAACGATATTCTTACTATTTTCTCAAGGTACGATGCATTTACGATTCGGCTTATGTCAATGGGGTTAAAAACTGAGAACTAAATGGCGCCACTGTTGAGTGTTCCTTTTTCCTGTGATTGGTCAGTAATCTGTCAATATCAATATCAATGTCAGTTTTGTGTCTTCTCATTGGTCTCTTTTGGAACACTCAACAGTGGCGCCATCTGCAATTAGCTTTGCGTTTTTATCCCCATTAAAAGTATTCATGTTCTTTTTTAACATATTATAACGAAAACAAACTACATACATGAAAAATACACTATGAACGAACACTCACTACAAACTTGTTGTTGTTACCTTATAATTTTGTTCTCCCTTCTAATTGTCTCATTGCAGCCCATGTGAATGAGTGTTCAATGTTTTATTTGGCCCCCTATTGTTATTTAACCTTTGTTTCGCACTTAATTTGAAGATGGATCAGAAAAAATAACAACTAAGATTGTAAATAATGATTAATGTAAGTTTTATTTTTTCTGATTGGTCTTCGTATTAGCTTGTCCCCTTTGAAATTGTTACCCTTCTCACAGATATATTTTAAGTGCTCCTTTTTCCATGGCATGGCCATAATTTTTGTTTGCTGTACATGTTTATTGTGTTTTGCTGAATTTCAACTGAAAGAAAAGAATATTCTTCAACTCGTATAAATTTTTAAATAATTATAAGAAGTAATGGTTGGAACTAAATACCACAAGAATAATATACATACGTATAGTCACAGAATCGATAATAGTACCTAACGGTATAGAAAGTGCATTCTCCTACAACGTTCTCTCAAAAGGCTAAAAACATACCTAGAACTTGTACGTTAGTATTATTATTACTCTGTGCTAGAACTTATAAACGCATGCTTATTTTATGTTGCGCGTAAAGCGGAAAGTCTTAATTCCCTAATCACTCAAGATTACGCACACAATTACACGTGTTAGGGCTAGCTAGCGCGTGAAACAATGCGAAGTATAGAGATACAG
The DNA here is from genome assembly GCA_029255725.1 of Scrobipalpa atriplicella. Lineage (NCBI taxonomy): Eukaryota > Metazoa > Arthropoda > Insecta > Lepidoptera > Gelechiidae > Scrobipalpa > Scrobipalpa atriplicella. The sequence continues at coordinate 29,834 of JARACY010002715.1, forward strand.
ACGAATTGTACGTTCATCAAGACGATAAACAACACTGCCGCCTTAACCGCCGTACGGGGTTTCATACCTAAAATGCGGAGTGATCCAGGCCCAGTATAGTGATTTTTGCCTTCGAAATACGGCAATTTTAGTGCGTTTGATTTCAGACTCCTTTAAATAGTGTTGCCAGATGGTTAAAATTTATCTAGATGCTCCCAAAATTTTACACAATAGCTGCAAAAAAAGTTGAAATTCAGCCTTACACTGCAAAATGTCGCTAGCACGCTCTCCCCTACCTACCCGCTATGTGTTGTGTAGGCACGATGCGGCGCGACTACTACCGCGGCTCGCAGGACAGCCTCGCGGAACGAGCCGGCCTCTACAGGGGTCAGTATTGCAATTGCACTGTCTTATGTTATTTCTAGCTTGTATATTTTTGTTTTCCCATATGAGTTTTTTTTGTTTGTTTGTACACAGAACATTTACCACTATAATTAAACGTATTTGGATTGAAGGTATTACATTAAACTTACCAGAGATCCAAATTATTACAATAATGTTGTGTGGTTGACAACTGTTGTACGTTTAATTGGTTGAAATTGTAATTCCTGCTTACGTGCCGCCTTCTGTTGATGATGAAATACCCTTAATCCCATAAATTTTGAACACTATTGAAGACGTATTAGCAAAACAATAACTTCAGTTCTATTCGAAAACATTAAGAAGACATTTTTAGTAACAAAGATTCTATTGAAAAAAGTTTAAAACGTCCATCCTGTTGTAAAAACCGGGACATGGGGAGCACACATGCAACCAACTATGTGAAGATAATAATCTTACCAAATTATGCCCTCGATTCTGGCCGCCCCATTCTAATTTTAAGATAGCGCTGTCACTTTCTTTACTTTGACATAAGAACAGGATAGCAAATAAAAACATGTGTTTGACGTTCCTAATTTGACTTAAGCTGCTTTAAATAAGAACCGAGCATAGAGCATGTTCCTTATTTTACGTTAAATAAGCAATCTTATGTCAAATTTAAGCAATTGAATGTCAGATTAGGAATGTCAAAGTCATGTGTTTAATTGCTATCCTGTTCTTATGTCAAATAAAAGAAAGTGACAGCGCTACTAAGAATTAGAATTAGTAAGTGGACGGCGTGAATCGAGGCCATTATTAATATATCGTTTTACCAAATATTGTAGACTCTCCAGTGGAGGACCGCGGTGGCATGTCGCCCGGCAGCGCGTCCAGCGGGCCGCTCGGCCGCCGCGGCTCCTGCAAGACTTCCAGAGGTCAGTCACACTGCACGATACCATACTTAACGAGGTTTCGGGAAGTCCCCTCCGTATGTGTCGCGACATGTTTATTTTTACATGTTTAAATTTAAAGAAATTGTTTTATTAGAAGTCAAGTCTTAGAGAATATGGCCGAGGTCATCATCATCAGCTCATACACGTCCCCACCGAGAAGCACGAGCCTGCCCTGTAATAGGGCGATCGGGACTTAGAGGACCAGTATGGATTGGTCGACTTCACGCACAACCTTTGAATTTCTTCGTAGTTGTGCGCAGGTTTCCTCATGATGTTTTTCATCACCATGAAAGCGCCGTAGAAACGCACATATGAAATTGGGAAACAGAAAAACGCACTGGTACGTGGTGGGATTCAAACCACACCCTCCTGCACGGGAGGCAGCGGCCCTATCCACTACACCATCATCAGGCTTGTTAGAAAGTAATCTGTCTTTATTATACGGAGTATGTATGTACGGAGTGGTCTTTCCTGAATTCTTTTAATTTTCGATGTTGCTATGCGCGCCCTATACTAACCGGCGTTCGCTTCGCTCGTGTTCAGCTTTTATTCACACGTCAGAAATTTGCAACAAATAATATACATTACAAGTTAAGAATCCGTTATGTGAACAACTCATAATAAAAAAAAAACATAATTATACTGAGTTTGCAAATGTTTGACGTTTGTTTGTTACACAAACTGATAAAAGGTTTTTAAAATAAGCAATTATTTTTACATATTTGTAACGTAATGTTATATGAGACAAATGAAACCCAATCAGATTGCAAGATTCCTGTAGATCGAATGGTCGACAACATTATCCTTTGATGTTGTGACCACTCGTTCTGCTTACATGATCTTTGAAAAAATGCAATGTTTTTATAACCTAGAGAGTTCATTTTGATAAAATAATGCGTTCAACAATAACATTAAATAAATAATAATCGAAATGAATTGTCGTATTATATTTATGTGAATTCAAAAATGTTATAAAATGTTTTTGAGTCCACAAAGAACCTCCAACATGTTTTATTTTTGCAAAAACAAATAACTATAAACCCTGAGGAAGCCAAAAGGCTCAAAGTAAATGCTTTTTCAAAATTTTGTTCAGTAGAACGCTTCAAGTATATATTTTCAGTTAATAATTTATATGTGTATGATTTGAGCAACGCATAGATTTAGAAACACTCGAAATTTATGCTTATTACATTTTATTGGCCTGTTATTGTAGTTTGCGAGCTAAATAAATTCTAAAATGGTTTTTTGAAGCTTATATTTTTCCAAATTATAAAGCGGTTATGACCTTCCGCGTATTTTAACAAAATTGGTTCCATTTCATTATTTAAAGTCATGTGTATGATATCGACGCGTTATTGGCATTCTAGTCTTCATTTTGTTTGCAATATGAAATCCCTTATAAAATCTGATCATAAATTCAAAGTCTAAGCCTGCTTGTGTGAGTGCATGCTTACGGCGTCGATGACGTCACATAAACCACAGACATGTAAACAGGAGAGACTTTGCATGCGATTGCGTGATTTGATGGCAATTTTCAGAGCGTGTGAATGAGGAACCACAGTCGACCCGTGGAAGGTCTAAATATTCCACTTACCAGAGTAACTTTAGCAAGGGGAGGAAGTCTAGCTCTCTTATGAACTTGTGCGGTAAGAACGATACTGTAAAGGCTTACACGTTGGTAAAAGGTCGGCTTTTGGTGCGTTGGGTTTACTCTTTCTTTGCTGTGTACTGGGAGATGTTTAATATTTTTAGTCTACTTTCTTTTGAATCAAACACCTTTTTTTCTTGATATACATACTTGATGATTTAATTTGTTCTAATTTTTCCTACTTGATGCAACCACAGAAGTTGAAAAGGGTAAAAGTATCAGTATTTTAATCGATAACCTGTAAAAATCCACTTTTAGATACACTGCTGTTTTTTAAGTTGATACCTAAATAGCAACGAATCTCAGTATCGCATATTTTTGTTTATTGTAAATATTTAAAAAAAAATATATTGTGATACAAAAAATTATAGCCGTCTCTTTCAAATACCATCTGTTCGTATTCTATTCAAGTTATCTAAATTCGATTCAAAGAAAATTGTTAGTGAGGTTGGATTTATCGTTTTACCAGAACTTATGGTATTCGGAAAAGCCTTTCTCTTACATCCACGCCGTATATTTTCCTATTTTTGTTCACATCTCCCATGTACAAATTCTTTCGTCTTGTGCACATGTTTTCTTTTATTGGGTCTACGGTATATCTACGTATTTTATGGCGATATCTTTTAAGGTTGTGGTATATTTGTTTCGTTCCAAGTATTTGTCGATTCTATGTTCAGCATGACTTAAATATTTTTTGTTTTCTATAATAATATTATGGTGTTGGTGTGACATCGTCTTTATGTTATATACGTATTTCTTAGATGTAGGTATGTATCATGTGTGATATACTTTTGAAGGTCTCAAAAACTTGTTAAATTAATATTAATTACTAAAGAAAAATAAAGTATTTGTACATAACTAAATATCTGTCTTCAAAGAAATTAAGGAATTACCATTGCATATTGACAATATGATAATATGATAAGTTGATAACAAGTGAGTTGAGTCAATATTTCTTTACGCAAGAGACTGAAGTATGCTACACATGTAAATAAATATGAATTTATTCCTTAACCTTCTTTGTGTTAAATGTTTAGGCGTAAAATACAAAATGTTAGAAGCTTATTATATTTAGTTTTGCCTTTAGTTAGCTTCGCAGTAGACGTAAAGTAGATTGTTATTATTTCATGTACCATTTAGTATTTTACGCTTTATAATAGTCATAGAATTTTAAATAAATAATTTAGGCATAGGTCTAAAATAGGTATCTAATATTTATATTAAAGACTTCTTATTTCTATACTAATTTTAATTTTATGCTAGTCAATAAAAATAAATCTAACGACTGACTAACAGGGGTCCTAATTAATTTATATTTAGAAAATTCCATTGTTTATTCTGTGATTTGAAATGTCTAGTGTACTATTGTAGCGATAATTTTCATGTTTCTAGTTGAAATCAAGTTATCACAAAATATTTTAAAAAATATAATGTAAAAAATACACTTTCAAATTTTAATTCAACTATATAGTGCTGGGGTATCTTTATTTCAAGTATTGTTCTCAAAGTATTTAACAGTTTCTTATTAGACGAAATAAATAACATCAACCCCATCTAGGGAACGGGTCAGTGCCGGTCCCAAGGAAAATAAACATCTTGTACTGCGCTCGCAAACCCGCCCGTGACAAATAACCCTCACAGAAGCAGTCTAGCAGTGGACTGTTGAAACTAATTTACTAAACTAAGGGATAAGACTATTTCTCTTAATTTACTTTTAAAATGAGAAATCAAAATAGCCAATAGGCTAAAGCCTAATAAGGTAGTAGGATTCCAACTAGCCAGTAGCATAACTCTACGGGTGTTTAGACTCGGGTCTGGGGCGCGCCACGCCCCCGCGCCGCGCGGCGTCCCCCGGGCTGCGCGCGCTGGGCTCCCCCGCCGGCTCGGGCCCGGGCAGCCTCCCCGGAGCCATCGGCAAGCGGCGCCACGTGCCCCCGGACGACGCAGCGATGTGTCCTCCACGCATTCCTCCATTATGGACTATTCGGGTGAGTGATGTAGATTATGGTGATAGTTTATGATTTTTGTGTATTTGCAGATGTTTTATCTTACTAAGGCTGGTTAATCTTAGTTGGGGACCATTCTACTTAATACCTAAGGGCTGACAAAACAGGTCTCTTGGCTCAGTGCCAATTCTAAGAATAATTAAATGCCACTTAAAAATTGTGACACATCTTTGTTTCACATTTTTGTAACGAAGATCTGACGATTCAGTGAGATGAGTCGCAATTTTTTATCAACTATCTTTCTAATAAATATTACTACAGAAGTTATTGAATAAGATAACTTATATTAATTAAAATTTACTATTTAACTTATTAATAGTCACTGTTAACTTGGAGCGTCGTATTAACATTTTCTTTTGTAAGTAATTCAACCTCTCTTCAAAACTGATACAAATAATTTGTTTCGCCCTAGCGTCCTGTGAAGTACCACGTAAAGGTTTAATATTACCTATTTACTGTAGCGACGAGTAGGTTGTTAAACACAAATGCACCAATTGCAAACCGACTATGTCATGCCAACGCAACGGAAATATGGGAGTAAAAATCACCTGACCAAACTTTAGAGTGTGATCCTACCCATGAAACTGAACAACTTTCCCCAAGAAACATAGGTCGAATTATGAAAAAAAAATGGCCCTCCCATACAAATGGTGTCAGCATCTTCAGTAATTTTGTATGGGAGGGACAATATTTTTTCATATTTTGATTTCGACTATGTTCCTTGGCGAAAGTTGTTCAGTTTCATGGGTAGAACTACAAAAGTTTTGTCAGCAATTTTTTTTACTCCCTTTATATAACGAACAAAATATCAATGAGTGTAACATAATTTAAGGCATGGTTTTGAGAGTGCATTTTGAATCTAACGTGTTGCTTTCACACCGCTTACTCACACATACACACTAAGGCATGTGACGTCACGAGTTTGTAAAATTGTGTGTCGTCATATCACTGCGCATTTGGCTTCATTTCATGTTTAACAATAAACATACACACTCACACAACTGATTATAGAATGTATAGTATATGAAATGCAATTTAGGTTAAAAAATATCTAGTTTAAGTATTGTACACAGAAATTTGCACAGATAAAAATATAAATAACTTTACAAATTAAAAACCTAGATTAATTTGTAAAGGTGATGGTATATTCAAGTACAGCCTGTGACACCTACTCGTAGAATATAAAGTTTGCTTCTGGGTTACACTAGCTTAATTTTAATTATTACACTTGTAATGTAAACAATATAAACTAGAACCACACAAATATTCATTTGGTTTAGTAGAGGATTTTGACAAAGATTAGCTCACAACTCAAAAGCTTTCTCAATACCAATAATAAAACAACGATTCCAGGTCCTCGACTTTACAAACAGCCGACGACGAAATCGAATCGAGGCATCATGTTGAACGCAGTCGAGTACTGCGTCTTCCCTGGTGCCGTCAACGCGGAGGCGAAGCGGAGAGTCTTAGAAGAAATAGCTCGGTCTGAAGCGAAGCATTTCCTGGTGCTGTTCAGAGACGCAGGATGTCAGTTCCGGGCGTTGTACTCGTACTGTCCCGATACGGAGCAAGTGACGAAGTTATATGGGACCGGACCTAAGCACGTCAATGACAGGATGTTTGATAAGTTCTTCAAGTGATAGATAGATCAAGAGAACTATTAGATTATAGATACAGCTTCCTATTTATATAGCGATCTCAAGATTGAGAGCAACATTAAATACGGATTTGACAAGCCATTTTGTACTGATAAAATGACATTTCTAATACGAACTCAAACTCACTATCAGTTTCAAGTGCTGTTTGTGTAAATACGAGCCACAGTTGTTTTATCAAGAGTACCCTAAACCGACGAGCGTGTATGAAAAGATTAATGAACGTGGATGAAGCGAAAGAAGTATGTAAGGATCGTAGCAAGTGGAAAGATGTGGTCTCTGCCTACCCCTCCGGGAAGAGGCGTGATTGTATGTATGTATGTATGTTGTTTTATCTCACGACGACTGCCGCTCGGCCATACTTGTGATTGTGCATACAGACACCCGGCAACTATAGGTTTACTTGCGCCGAACACACGCACACGAAGGCAATGTGCGTGCAATAAAACATCTATACTAACAAAGGATGATAGATTAGAACCTATCCCGGCATGTTATTTACGTTTTGTATGTTTCTGATCAAACTATACCCTTTCCAGACCTTACCTCCTTTACCCTCCTTTCCAGATACAACTCGGGCAGCAAGTGCTTCTCGATTGTTCACACGAAGCACCTGACGGTGACAATCGACGCGTTCACCATACACAACGCGCTGTGGCAGGGCAAGAAAACGCAGGCTGCCCAGCAAGAAGGACATGGCGCTCGTTATATGAGGAGACAACTAGTTTGGACCGGTTAGCTAGGAGTATGGATCAGTTGGATCAGTTAGCTTGTCCGTGGGTCAGTTAGCTCGTCTCTAAGGCAGTACGCTTGTCTATGAAATAGTTTATCTTGTTTTGTGGATCAGTTACATTTCATATGAATTAGTTAGTGAGTTGTATTAATCAGTTAGCTTGTTTATGGAAACCATTTAGCTGTCATATGGACCAGTTAGCTTATCTTGTGGATCATTTAGCTGACATATAGACCAGTTAGCTTATCTTATGGACCAGTTAGCTGAGATACAGACCAGTAGCCGACAATACATATGGACTAGTTAACTAACATATTGTGGACTAATTAGCTGAAATATGGACTAGTTAACTGACTCATGACTAGTTAGCTGAAATATGGACTAGTTAGCTGACATAGACCAGTTAACTCGTTATCTATGGATTAACTGACTCATGGACTAATTAGCTGACATATGGACTAGTTAGCCGTCATAAGGGACCAGTTAGCTGTCATATGAATGACCATAAACAGTGTCACGTTACAGTCGCGTCACGATTTTCTAGTCGCCGTACAGTCGGCACTCGAGTCAACTTTACACTTTAGTTTTGTGTGGGGATCGGCGGAATAGGTACTTGTGACATAGAAGGCGATAAGATCTGTTTTATACAGGGTGTAACAGAAAGGGTATATGCATCGAGAAATGTGTGGATTTACCTATGAAACTGAACAACTTTCCCTAAGAAACATAGGACGAAAAACGAAAAAAAAAACGTGACCTTTCATACTAAATGCATCAGCTGATAGCGTATTTAGTATGGGAAGTCAAATTTTTTTTTTCGTATTTCGACCTAAGTTCCTTAGGGAAAGTTGTTCAGTTTCATGGGTAGATTCACACATTTCTCGATGCATATACCCTTTCTGTTACACGTTGTATAAAAATGGATCAAAGGCAATTCTAATGCAAAACAAATCATGGATCAGTTCTAGTCTGAACTTTTGCTTTTCTCGATTAGAGACGAATATACCTTTATATTTTAGTTATTAGCCCAGTACTTAGTAACATTTTAAGCTGTTTTAACGTCACAAATAATTTACTTATTTACTAATAGTTTTATGTGACATTACCTATTTTTAGCTGGAATTACCCCACTCACCAGGGGCCTGTTTAATAAAATTTACAATTGTATTTTACAATGAATTGCGTAGCTACCTTCCTGGAATAATATTGACATCTCAGGCTACGCAATGTATTTCGAATTGTTATTGTTGAATACAATTGTAAGTTTTATTAAAAATGCCTAGTTAACGCTACGGTAGGGCAAATATGCCAGTGTCCATTGTATTTTAAACATCGGTTAGTGTATTTCCTCGGACGTTTATGTTACGTTTAGTTGTTTCTCGCTTGAGGTGTGTTGACCGACAAGTGGTGTGGAGCGCGCGGCAAAGCGATTTAAAATTCCGCGTTTCTTAAAAAATCTTTCAGTTATTTTTTTTACTAAACTGGCAACACTGAAGTCGGTTTTATATTTTTAGTAAAAAGACGAATTCTTTATTTTTAATCATTCTTATATTCATTATTAATATTGAAATTAATCAAATATTGAAGGTTTTGTGAATCAATTTATGTTTTTCAAATTGACGGGAAGAGAACTAATTGATGACCTTATTTTCTTTACATGGCCTACGGTGTGGTTGGAGTTTCTGACAGTATTGCCAGGTTTACTCAAAAAAATACTGATTTTAGTTTTTATAAGTAGACGTTTGGCCGCTATGCGCTGACGATCGGTGCCTGTGTCATATTGTACAGTTAGGACGATTGTTAGAAGAGTAAGCTCGAATCAAGTTAGGACTTTTATACATATTGCTTCGATTGGTTTCCATTTGTGAAAGTTTATCATGTTGAATTTATGTCCGCTATGTTTGTGTAATATGATTATTACAATGTGTCGAGCTTTTTAAGCCTCCGATCGACCGCACTTTAAAGATTTTACAATTAAAACACACTTTCAACCTTAGCTTTCAACAAATAAAGAATACTTATAATATTATTATTTTGGTACTAAAAGACAAATTGTGAAATCTTTATAGGTACTATCGTGTGTCGGTCGGAGCGGCTGTTTCTAGTTCAGTTCGCTTCGTGTGAGTACGATATAGTCCCGTTGATTGCTGCCAGTCAAACAACAACACTGAACTGCTAGTTATCCAGTTATTGGCAACACTGGCGATGTGATATCACCTTCAGTATTGCCAGTTAACGCTAGGGAAAATAACTAATAGTGTTGTGTTTTAGTATGAAAAGTACATTCGGTGTAATGTTTGCCATAATGTATTAGTGAGATGGTCGATACGTTCCAAATTGAAGAAATTGTCTCAAATTGTGCATACCATATACTATCGGTAGTATATTATTGATGACCAATCATTAAACAATGAAAAATGATATTCATCAATTTTCGTTTAACATTCTTTTAATAAACTAGCTGTATACAAAAAAAAAAACAATTATTTACAGGAAAAGGCAGTATTACCACGTAAAGTGTGCCTTACCTTAATTTAGCTATACAAGCAGTAAAAAAATGGAAATTGAAATAATGTTAAATGAGGGTCATTTTAAACAAATACGTAATCAACCTAACCTTAACTCCAGTCAAATTGAAATAATTACTAACGAGTTAATATTATAACAAATAAGCGATAATTAGTTTGTGAATTTGTTATTTATATTTTATAATGTGATACGGAACAGTACTTAAAGTTTAAATGTATCTATCATACGAGCAT
>JARACY010002716.1:0-39929 GCA_029255725.1 Scrobipalpa atriplicella
GACAGAGATTTTGGGAATATGTTGTACAATCTGCTCTTTCGTTAGTATTGAAAAATAGGTTTAAGGCAGGTTTTTTTTCCCACCGCGGTTTATAGAGTTTACCCAGCCTAGAGAGCGGTATATTTCCGCGAAAACACTTTCGAGTTTTTCTAAGTCATAATCAGATACCTCGATCAGATCAATAACATGCTATCTCGCACTCGCTTCGCTCGCGATGTAAGTAAACAAATCTCGAAAATTTATATACCTCGATCAATAGGTGTGATATATATCGCTTTTTTTTTAATTATAATATACAAATGGATTAAATTCTACATACATACATACTATCACGCCTGTATCCCTAATGGGGTAGGCAGAGCGTCAACGACCCAAACAAAGGTCGTTCCGCCACGTCTGACAAGTTTTGAGGGTTGTTTAAGATAGATCTGTATATTGCTGTAGTGACAGGTTGTCAGCCCATCGCCTAAATTACAATATACTGAAACCCTCGAATCCCTTATCTGTTTTTTACAGCATGCGTGGGAGGAGATGCAGCTGGCGCATTCTATGTTTATCTATCTCTCCCAGTCCAGCATGGAAGTTAATGGATTAAATTCTTCTTGATTTAATTTAACACACCCATGTCTCCTCCTATAGATATCTCTCGACGCCTTCTGAAACAGATAGTCGCCGATCCTATCCAGTTTCTCCGGACTGGACAGTGAGTAGAAGATGAGTTTCTCCATGTTGGACTTGACGAGTCCATCTTGCGGGGAGGCGGGGAAGATGTTGTCGACCAGACGCTTGTAGCGCGGCCGCAGGGCGCTGCAACATCCGCAGCAACCTTGAAAAAAAGAGAGGACCATTTGGAACATTCATGGTTATTATTTTCAGCTGCCTCTGTGGTTTAGTGGTCTGAGCCATGGACATCCGGAGTTCGTGGGTTGGGCGGTTCTATTACCAGGGGTGGAACACAAAGTTGAAAAGTACAGTGTATATATAATACACTGTATATATAATACACTGTACTATACAGTGTATTGTAATACAACTAAACTAACTAACTAATATAACAATGTAACTAGTAGTAGTTGTAGTATAACTTTTCTAACCCTTGAATCTCTTTGCTGGTTCGCGGTAGGTGAAGCAGCTCGCACATTCTATGTTTATTTATCACTCCTAGTCGAGCATGGAAGAAAAAATTTAATGCATGAAAATGCATCAAGAGAACAATAGGTAAATGACGTCACGTTTTTAATTAGTGAAGTGCTAGCTAACACATCGTTTCCATTTCAATTTGTATATGCACAGCAAACCGAGGCGCGTCCTTCGCCTAAATAAAACAGCCTCTACATGTTTAGCTTGTTTACGAAGAAAGTTATGTGTTTATTTGTGAACTACAAGGTAATTCAACAAGGTAAAACAAAAAGAGATGTTACAAGGATAAAAAAAAAACTTGATAAATGAAAGTATGTTTGTGTATTAACATACATACATAAAATCACGCCTTTATCCCTTATGGGGTAGGCAGAGCGTAAAACGCCTAGTAAAAGGAGCTTTCGCCACGTATGACGAAAATTGAGGGCAATTTTAGATTGTAATGGGTATCGCAGTAGTGACACAGAATATATAATAGTACTAGGGTAGTGACAGGTTGCCAGCCCATCGCCTACACTGTAGGCAACCCTAAAAAAAAAGTATCCTATCCTAAAAAAGTAAAAAGTATAATACATATGGGCACAAGCCAAACCCTCATAGGTAGGTAGGTCACATACCCTGTCTGTCAGTATTAGACGAGCGAAATCGCCCTATTGCGGGGTCGTTGACACTCTACATACCCCGTAAGGGATGACAGGCGTGCCTGTATGTATGAAAGGAGATAACCACCAGTGTCTAAAATTACATTTACATTTTTAATAACGTGGTGGGTCTTTCTTCGAAATAAACACTTTAAAACAATAGTTTATTACATTAAACTTTCATAAGGAAATCGTCCTATCACAGCATGAGCAATTCGCAATCCTATTTTGAACTTAATAGGCTTTTGTCAAAGCCGAAGACCAATAACTGAAGGGTCAAATAAGGGCAGACCACGTCTTTATAACTTGGTAGGTTTTAGTTAAGTCATTGCCCTTTGGTAAGTGGTAATCCATGCCATGATGGACATGGAGCGAAAAAATACACATGCTTCTCTACAGGAAAGATTCATCTGATAGAGATTGCTCTGTCAACGAAACTGAACAACTGAAATTCTTTCAGGAAATATTTTTTTTTTTTACTTTTACATACAATATGACCACCTCGATCAGACAATTTGTATGGAAAAGCCAATATTTTTTTTGTTTCCTGAAGGAATTTCCTGGTTTCGTTTCGTAAAAGTTTTTCAGTTTCCTTGACTGAGCAATCTCTGAAAGTTTTTAGTACGTTGTCCCATACACCCAGTATACGTAGGTTCCTTACAATTACGTTAATTATCCAACTTACAGGTCATGTAGACCGTTCTGCTCATGACGAAGCACGCTCGGTGGACTGCTTTGCTAATCGGGATCATTTCCGATGATTACCAATCACCTAATTGGTCATAGGTCACACTGGACTACACTAATGTATTAGCGCTAGGTCTCTCTTCACTACACGAAAAATCTTCAACATAGTCTCGTATTTCTTGGTGTTATAATTTGGATACAATCACCTGATTGGTTATCCGATTTATAGGTCACTTTGCACTATGTACACTAGTTGAGCTAGGTCACTTTTCACTACACGACAAATCCTCCATTTAGATAGAAGCATCTACTTATTGGTCATCTGATCATAGGTCACTTTGAACTACACTAGTTCAGATAGGTCACTCTTCACTACACGAAAAATTCTCGATATTTCTGGTAATTCATGGTCTTACATTTTGATTGAGATCAAGATCAGGTCCCTTTTCACTACACTATTCGAGATAGGTCACTTTTCACTACTCCACAAAGTCTTTTTATAGTCCGGTAAGTATTGGTGGCACGTTTGGATATGAGCATTTCTAAGTTAAAATAGGTTTGAATCTCGACTTCGAGTTGATTTGCGTGTCTTCTATAATCAGTTCTTAGTTAATAGGTACTTAACTATTATTATCAACACTTGTCATTTTAGTTAGAATCGGTTATGTTATTTAGTCGCACGTTTTAAGAATTATTTATGCAATGATAAACACTTGTCAGACGTTGCTTTGACATTAATTGGTTATGCGATACGTTAGTTCATGTTCTTGAATTTATTAGAACTACATAAAAGAAAAAATAAAAATCGTATTTAGTATTTATTAAATCGATATGGCACTAAACATAAATTACATTTTATTACTTCTAGACATAACACAGGGCTATTTCCAGTATTTATATAGAAACAGGAAGATGTTAAAACTTTGTTGTTTTACGATAATTTTCAATGCCCTATCACCTCCCATGCGTCATCTTCACTTCAACAACAATTATCAATAAAAAAACTTGCGTAAATAAATATTTATCACTTAATCCACTTCGCATCAAGGTCTAAGTACCTATTTAGCGTTTTATTACATAGATTTTTTAATAGAAAATGACAAGAAATCTGTTTTACTTGTATTATATCAAAGGGTCGTCTATATAACGACGCGCGTTGAAGACTGAACTATGATAGCAGTTGATAAGAATGACTGTAGATAACATTTCGCTCTTATGCTCTACTAGATAGACGGACTGCAAATGAACTGTGAACAGACTGCTAAGTTGCGGTTCAGATACAGTTGATAGGACACGACTGCAATAACAAAAGTTTAAACAGCGCTAAGACGACGCGACAAATTAATTTTTGTAATTTTTTGACTACTTTGCCACGCAATGTCGTGCAATATAATTATATAATAAAAAAAAACACACATCGTCGCGTCGCGGTTCAGTACACTCTAATCTTCTACCCGTCAACGTACAGTTTGATCGAGTCATGCAGTGACACTGATTGCAAGCTAACTGCACGTTGAAGTATAGTTCTACCAGTTTTAAGATGAATCGAAGTTTCTTTGAAACAAAGTAAAGTCTCTTAAATATTTCTTTCCTATACATAATGACTGTCGTGATCAAACAATCTGTATGGGTAAGCCAACACTATTTTTCACTTCCCGAAATAATTTCCCGAAAGAGTTTTCAGTTTCGTTGACTGAGCAACCCCTATCAGATTGCGGTACGCTGTCCCTTACACCCAGTATGGCTGTTGGATCAATACGTACGTCAACACGCAGTTAACCTGCAGTCGTGTTCTCTCAACTTCATCTGAACTGCAATTTGGCAGCCGGCTTGCAGTTGAAATGAAGCCTGTCTGTCCAGAGTCTTATGTTGCGAACTACCATTGACGGAAGTCAAGGCAACTGATTTAGCACCTTGTAGATTCACTATCAGCCGAAATAGGCGGTAAGTGTATTTTTGACGGGAACGTATGCGTGCATATCTATCTATCTATGACATCACATAAATATTTAGTCGATTTGTGATTCATTTTCCCTTTTGAAATTGACTAAGTATGCTAATAATCTAAACTTCTGATGTTCGTTTTGTCGTAAAAGGAGGAAAAACAAACACTTCTGAATTTATTGCTAAGATTGATAAGAAAGATGGTTCCTTTAAACCAAATAATACACAAAGAAATATTTTGAAGAACTTAGGTATTAATTTATAGTTAACTAGCTTTTTGCGCCGCAGTTTAATTTCACCCGCAGTTTGATTGAGTTTTCCCGTGTGAATCAGATATTTTCCCGCGGTAAAATGTAGCCTATGTTACTCAGGGTGGACGTAGCTTTTTAACGGTGAAAGAATTTTTGAAATCGGTCCAGTAGTTTTAGACTTTATTCGTTACTAACATACACACAAAAATACAAATTCCTCTTTATAATATTAGTAGAATAACAGAACAGATTTATTTTATTTTATTACCTACTTTAAAACTACAGCAGAATATATAACAGCCGCGTTAAGGTAACTAGAAAGGAAACTAACGAGAGGTCCTAAAAGTGAAATATACACAGGGAAAAAACAGTTAATCCCGCGGGAAAAATCCGATTAAAACCGGTTCAATATAAATAAAAGGGCACACTACACTACACTAGCCTGACCGAATCCGCGCGCGTCGTCTGCCCGCGCTATATTTAAACTGAAATGTAACTCTGAAAGGCCGCTAGGCCGCTTGGCACACTGAACTGAAAATAATGATCACAGGAAAGGAAAAAGGACACGAAAATAGCTTGGCTGTGTGACGTCATAGGGGACAGTTTTTTTTTTGTTACATTTCCATCTTCTTTGTCGTAATAAGTAAGCGAAAGGTTAAGTAATCCAACTAGCAATAAGGCTGCCTAAGCTGAGCTAAATAACTATTTAGTAGGTTAATGATTTGCGCTTTTTGAATGAATTTTCCCATGGAAATTAAGTAGTTCCATGTGTGTGAAAGTAGCCTATAATACTCCTTCCTTCATCATATCATAATGCATAGCTTTCAAATCAGGAAATTGAATGAGTTTTTTTTCACAAAGAAAAATTCAAATAGTTTAGAATAATTATTATTACAGTAGATTCATTAACTTTGTTCTCAAAGGTTTGTATAAAAAGTCAATTTAATTTTAATTTTACTTGGTATAATTACCACTATTTGAAAATAAATGGTGTGTGTTTGTGTAGAGATTAGGAATAATATTTAATAAAAAAACTGCATGTTAAGTAAAATTAAAATGTTTATTTAGTTTATTATAGTTATTTAAGATTTTATTAAACCAATAAATGCTTAATTACTAATGCTTTCTCTTCTCATCCCTACTATCCCTACTAGACTTAGATCTATCGTAGTCGTCGTACTTTCTAGATGACGTTCGGCTCCGTTTATCATCTGATCTTCTTTCTCTAGAACGGTCCAACTCTCGGTCCCTGGAACGAGACTTGTGGCGTTTACTTGAGCTCGAAGAGTATTCTCTTTTGCGGTCATAAGGTGACCGTGATCTTCTTTCACGCTTCGACTTGTGGGAGCTATGGTACTTGGAAGAAAGTGGTGGAGTTTTAGGCGATTTATCTTTTTTAGCATCTCTCTTTGTGTCTTTGGAGGTTGACGCAGGTGAATCTGCCTTTTTCTCTTCTATTTTAGCAGCATCTCTCTCTTTCTGTGCTTGAATCTGCTTGTTAGCCTGATAAATCCTTTTGAGCATATCTACTTTCGCTTCTAACTCCTCAGGGTTCACCTTCACCCGTTTGTAAAGTTGTAGGATTCTTATGCAGACATCTCGGATCTCATCTTCAGTGACTTTGAAAAGTAAAAACCAATGTGGGTTATTCGGCAACGGCAACCCAATTTTACGGGCAGTCAGATAGATGCAAGCACATGCAATGGTTTCCGGTGGGAATCTCATGAAAACATCAGTTCTTAAAGCATCATTCATGTAATTCCATGCCATTTGCATGAGTTGACGGTTCTTTTCATACTGTAGAAGTTGCAGATATACCACAATGAGTTTATGTGGATGCTTCACATGTACACAGAAGCCTAGTTCCTTCAAGATTCTCCGTTCGGCTTTGATAACTTGATTTTTCAGTTCAATGTAGTTCTGGTCAACAATCAGTGGACTTATAGTCTTCTGTGCTCTCACTTGCTTGATATGATGAAAGACGTTGATGACATCACGGATCCTACATGGCTTTTCTTCAACTTTTGAAGCTAAGTAAATGCTTCCCATTGCCATGGTCTCCATTGGGTATCTAACGAAAGATTTTGAGTAGTAGAAGCGCTGGAGGTAGATTTGACCGGTAGCCATCGCTACCTGAGGCAGTTTGAGCAGGATCCCAGCAGTCTGAATCATCTCACATCCAAGAATACGAAGGTCAGTCTCAGTTTCGATGTCAAGCCCATCAGTTTGCGATGGAGTCTCTTTGAACACATTTTCGGGTAGCAAAAGGTTGTGTAACGTAAGGACGATCTTTCCATAAGTCTTTTGAGGCTTCGCAGCGGTCGTGGAAGCGGTTTTGGTCTGACTTGGTGCGATTGTAGTGCTCATTTTGCAATAACCACCTTTCACATCCAAGTTTTGATTTCACAACATAGAATTATGTTCCATGTATAAGATTTGCAGAGTCACTAGGAATTACAGTTTTTATAGCACTTTTATATAATAAATTTTAGCAATAAACGTAAAAACAACGCGGAAGAAAAATGCTAGGACGTAAAATGACAACTAACCAAGATGGCGCCACCCGACTTTCACAGATGTCAAATCGAACTTTGTAAACAAGTTTACAGACTTTTTAGCATTCTAAATTGCTTATTTTAACGAGTAAAACTCACCTGATGCCATTGTTTTACAATAATCCTCAGTTCAATACACAATATACGAGATTTAACACATTTTATCCAATAAATTGGGCGTTGAAGTGGTGAACTAATCGATTAGTTTTTTTAATTGTGTTTTTATTACACTGTATGTACATCTAGCATATGCAAAGAAAGAGACAACGCTATACAAAAATGCACTCCTTACAGTAAGCGATTGAAGCTTTTTACGTGATTAAAAATTACGAATATGTTCACAAACTATGAGATAAGTTTGATAATAATATAAATCAATAAAATAAAATTATAAGTTTAGAGCAAAATAATTTATACTCTCTGCAAATTAATGTTCATTTTAATTGCAAACACCAGTCAATCAATCAAGGTCTTTTAATAACGCAATTTTGTGTGTAACAAAAATATTTTATAATTTGTGTGATATTTTGTTGTTGTTTTGGACGTGTCCCGGAAGTTGATTGAACTTTGGCGCCATTAGTTGAATAATCAATAATGTAGAGAGACGAACGTGTCTCATGAAAAAATAAGAATAGAAACAACCTATGGAAACAACACTAATAATTTGAAACAATGCCAGATGCCAATAAATGTACCTACTTGATCCAATGACAAATATGTTTAGCCAAAGATTATATTCATAAAATAATGTTTCGTGTACTTACAATTACAACCAGGGTCCGTGCACTTTTGAACGAAGGATTCCAAAAAATCGTGACCTTCTGCACCTTCGAAGCAGCACTTCACAAAAGACATCGTAGAATTGTTTTTTTTTATTTCACAACAATAAAATTTTTAATCGCAACAGTTGTAGAGAAAAATAATTTATGACAATAAAACTATATTTTTGGATTTTTTATTTGCACAGTAGGTCAAACAAATACAAATCTGGTAGGTCAGGCTTAGCTTAGGTCAGGTCACTATTCTAGGCACTTTCGCGAGAACACTAAAATTTTATTTAATTTGTACTAGCATGTATTTTTATTAGATTTTCATAACACTTTAACTCACTAGGCTCGCCATTAGCACAACCGTATATAATTCATTCCGTCTATTCCTACAGAGAACTATTTTAATTTTCTACCGCAAATAAAATAAAATACTGCCTCGGTGATGCTAAATAAACCTCGAGATGTTACATCTCGAATATAGCTGGTTGACGAAAAAAATGTCAATGGGATTATTATAATTTGTAAGCCGACAAATTAGAATATTACGTCCAAAATAGGATACCACTAGGAATTCGTAGGACTCCTAGAACTGTTTGCATAATGCGCAAAATCCATTCAGATTGTAATCTTGCCATGCGTAGAAGTATTTTTCTACTTGCCGCTAGATGGCGCTGCGCTGTAGTTTTACTACTCCACAATCGATGGCGCTCCTAGTTCATTGGCTGAATTTATTTATGTAGAGTCGGTAAAGAAATTCATGTCGACTCGAAATAGTTGCATTTTATTAACTCCACAGACAATTTAGATTATTATTTTGAACGGGATTACGAATATCGAGGTAACAATAAATATAATCGTGGTTATAATCCCAGTCTAAAAACTTAAACTCCACAGATTGCCACCTGAATGTTAATTGCATCCTTTTTTTTTGTCATCATAGTAAGCGTGAAGCAGAGCAGACCGGAAATGATTTAATAATATAAGAATTCATTCATTGCACAGTGCACATGCAATAAAATCATGGACCAACGTTCTAGTTTGTGAATTAATAAATTTAATAAATGAATAAAGTGATATGAATATTGGTTAGGTAGGTACTGCTCAACGAAAGTGTTAGGTAGGGACGGTGTCACACAAACTGAAAGGGGTTGCTCTGCTCAATCAATGAAACTGAAGAGAAGGACATTCGCAAAGAAATTCTTCCAGGAAATAGAACTTTTCGCTTACTGAGCAACCCCTTTATTTTGCGGGATATCCGATAGAGAGCTGGTAGAGAGCTCACTTGTGGGTATGACGGAGGCATTAGCCTCGACGTTTCGACCTAACCTGACATGCGTGGTGTGTCATCTCCGTCCGAGCTCCTGATGATGACCATCGTATATGGTAGAAACGTCGAGGCTAATTCTTCCGTAGTGAGCAACCGAGTATTTTATAAATATGAATAACTTGTTTGTTCGTCGTTTATTAATAAAATGGTAGAGAGCTGTTTACACTCAGAGTTTACACGATCAAGTCCTATAATAGGCTTTGATAGAAACCTTACAATAGAATTCCTATATACTTCGGTCTAATTTAGGTAATTCGGGTCTTCGGATCTTTTTTTGAAGATTCTATAAGCACTATGACGTCAAGGTCGCCATGATGTCAGTAATTTAATTAAAGGTTTTTTGTAGATGGTATACCTAGGAGATCGCGAGACGCGTTGGATTGGGGTGGGCTGCTTTTGGGAAACTGGAGGGTGTCTTCAAGTCGAAATTACCCCAATGCCTGAAGACCAAGGTGTATAACCAATGTGTCTTGCCTATCCTCACTTACGGTGCCGAAACATGGACGCTCACTAAGCAGAATATGCACAAAATAAAGGTCGCACAAAGAGCAATGGAGCGTTCTATGCTAGGCATCTCTCTCGTTGATCGCGTACCCAACGTCGAAATTCGACGAAAAACAAAAGTTGAAGATGTAGGTAAGCGATTAACAAGATTAAAGTGGAGATGGGCGGGACACTTGGCTAGGCGGAATGACGGACGGTGGACCAAAGCAGTCACAGAGTGGTGGCCAATAGGAGTGATAAGGCCAGTGGGCAGACCACCAGCCCGATGGTCCGACGATATCATCAAAATAACAGGAACAAACTGGATGAGACTGGCACAGGACCGTGAGGATTGGCGTAATAGAGAAGAGGCCTATACCCTGCAGTGGGTCGATGTGGGCTGAAAATGATGATACCTAGGTAAGTAGGATAAATATTCATTTGATTTGATAATTTTTATCGTACATAGGTATTTAGGATGCCAGACATTTTCTTTACGTCTCTCGTATTACTGTTTGATAATACCTAAGTGTAACTATTTGTGGTATTGTATTCGTCCAAATAAAATCGTTCAGCTGTCATAACATCAACAAGGTAAGAATGACGACAATTTCATCAGAACAACATAATGATAGTCTTGGGTTGGCTACACATAAAAGTTCTGCTACTTAATGGCACATATGACAAAATCCGTCCCAAACGAAATTAATCCAAGCTGTTTTCCTTCGAATACGGCCTCAAGCCTTTTAGAACACGTAATTCTCTCGCCAATTTTAGCTTGCGAGCAGTCGACCTCGGCAACTTGCGGAGAGCGGCCGCCCGCCATCTTGTTCGAAATTCAAAATACGCGCCAGTGCTGTGTTTCTTTTTTAAACTTTTTAAACATTGAAAAGTGTGTTCTAAAAAGTTTACGTGCTTAAATTGGATCTATTTTTGTACAATAAAAAATAATAGAGTAAGTAGTTCAAATAAGGAACAAGTGTTTATCTCTATCGGTTTAGATCTTGTGATTAGTGTGTGTCTTTTCCTTATTTGAAACTTGTCACTGGCTGGAAAGGATTTTAACGGTAAGTTTTTAAATTTATTTCGCAAATTGAAAAGGAGGTTTTATACTTTATATTCAAGAGTGACTTTGTTGTTAGTGAATAAATAATGACTGTACAAGGATTTCCTGATTCACTGTTACAGATTTTAATTGTTAAAAACAAAGGATGTAGGCGAGATCGAGTAATTAAATATTATTTGCATTTGATGGTAGAGTTCCGGGTTTTTAATGATTAACTCAAGTCACTGTTAGCTTCCGATTTTTTTAAATCGTTTTTAAATACGTACTACACATTTTATTGAAATATTTTTGAATACCATTAGACAGCGACCGGGACCACCGGTTTAACGTGCCCTCCGAAGTACAGAAACCATTTTCTTGACAGACAATCAGGTGAGGTGATTCTGTCCAAACCAGACAAGGAAAAATCTTACCTTATTTTTATGTGTTCACTTTGCATTTACTTAAACGACCGAAACTTCCGCCGCCGAAGATTCCGTCGCCGAACATTCAGCAGGTGTGTTGCTGCTCTAATCGATATTAATCTAACACTTTACGGGGTATATAGTTATTGCACTACAGCCTGCCAAGTCTGCCATAGACGGCAATCAGGCGTTGCAAATAAATAAACACGTTCATAAATCACGCCTTTATCCCAAAATTTTTAAAAACGAATGAGGTATAGTTAGGTCGTGTCCTTACCGGATTGTTCTCACAATCTTTATGGCCGAAACATTACGCAAAAACAATAAGTAAGTGGAAATGTTGAAGTCGCAATGATATAGCTAAGTTGGTATAAGTATAGCTTTCACAATAACTGCGGACTTGGCTAATATACAGATTGATCAGTGGATCATTGTTATAGTTTTATTGTTATTTAGTATTACATACATACATATAATCACGCCTTTATCCCTAATGGGGTAGGCAGAGCGTAAACGTCCTAAACTAAACAAAGGTCGTTCCGCCACGTCTGACAAATTTTGAGGGTTATTCCAGATGGGTCTGTATATTGCGCATAGTGACAGGTTGTCAGCTCATCGCCTAAATTACAATACTGAAACCCTCGAATCGGAAGAGATGCAGCTGGCACATTGTTGAAAAACATGTTGACCTCCCATACAAAATGAATTCGCTGATAGCACATTTGATATGGGAGTCAAATTATTTGTCTATATATTTTTATTCTAACTTTGTTCCTTAAGAAAAGTTGTTCAGTTTCATGGGCAGAGTCACATTCTTTTGGTAGCAATATTTCTGTTACACCCTGTATTAAACGTCGATCCCTAGTCTGTAACTTTGTGGTCACAAAAAGGCCCCAAATGACCGTAACCTGGAGCCAAAAGCAATCATACCCTGGAGTCCAATTGGTCCTAATTCGGGATCGTTTTATTACAAGGCTTTTTGGAGGACCACATTAGGAACCCATGATTCTTGGGGGTCTTAGATATAAGGTCTTTTATAAAGGGTTTAATAAGGAAGACTCTTCTTCTTGTTGTGTAGGTTTTGAGTCGTTCGACCTAATGAACCCTGGTGACAGAGTTTCTAAACCACCTAAGAACACAGCTAATAGGCCTCCGACATGGTTTGTGTAACGACCACTATCAATGACATCGACCAAAACGACGGCTTACCGCTCCTTCCGTACACGGAATGTTATTTCTTAAGAATTTTTGGTACAGTTTTAGGGACTTTTGTACCATAGAGTAGAATACGTTACTGTTATTTCTTCCAGTCATTTAGGTGATTCAGCCTGCTTTGTCCTAACCAAGCTGGGGAAAATTTCACAAGTGATAAAACAAATATATCAACTTTGTATGCCTCCTGGGAATCCATTTTTGCAGTCAAGCAGAAAGTGTCACACTTCTGTGATCCGTGAAGTCTCAGATAGACACGAATTAAAAAAAAACTGTCTGCGCGTGTAAAAGTTACCATACCCATTTTAGAAAACTAATCGGGGCTAACAAGGCGGCAATTTTTCTAAGTCCCCCGTTTTTAACACTTTTTGTATGGAGGTGACGTCACCACGGTCGGTAGCCTCCGAGACTCTGCCTACGTTCCGCCCGCGCGAGTTTGTATGGAAACAGAAAAAAAAACGTTTGAAAAAAATCGTCGAACACTCTTAGTTATGTTGTTTTAGTTTTCGTTAGCTTTTTGTGTGATTAGTGAACTTGATATCGCGGTGATGTGAAAAAGTCTGTTAAATTGAACCCTGTTTTTATCTTGTATAAAATTAGTATGCATTTAACTGCCTCCGTGGTCTAGTGGTCAGAGCCATGGGCTCACGATCCGGAGGTCCTGGGTTCGATTCCCAGGGGGGGGGGGAACGCAAAGTTGATAATTGTCTATTTATCACTTTGTGAGATTTTCCCCAGTTTGGTTAGGACAATGCAGGCTGAATCCACCTGATTGTCTGGAAGAAAATGGATTCCGTGCTTCGGAGGGCACGTTAAGCCGTCGGTCCCGGTCACTGTTGACTATCTTATAAACCCTACACGTGCCAAAGGTGAAAAAATCCGGCTGCTGCACCTGTCCTCTGGACCTCGCAGCAAATAATGCCATACGATTAATAATAATAAAAAAAATATATGCATTTTTGTATAAGTTCGCACGCGGAAAGACTCGATCAAAATTATAAAGCAAGTGTAGCTATATAGGTATTAGGTATGTCAATTGTATTAATTTTTTAGGTTCGCTACAGATTTTTTGTCTGCCCTATTGCATAAGACATCCTTAATGCTCTGCCTACCCCGTTTGTCATTGTATATTGTATCTTAAAGCTGCTTTAATCAACCTAATACAAGTATATTTATGGACTGTTAGTGATCTAATTTTACATAGATGAGCAACTTATTGTTCCCGTGTCATATCCCCTTTACTGTAACCCATATAAAAGACATCAACGCGTTCGGGTTTAGCAAAATATATTTTTCCGTATTTTTTTTTAAACTAGGTAAAATTTTTGTTTGCAATCTCATTTTTATGTTAGTGACAACACTTACTCCATGCTGTACTGGGAGCGATAGAAAATCATAGAATTTGGCAGCTGCTTCTCCTCCCGGGAATAATGTAGGTAGAAGTCAGCGAAGAGATTCAAATTTCGAAAAAAATCGTTGTCATTCATCATTACCTATATCGCGCGGAAGGATGAATACTTTACCATATTCTCTACAAACCACAGTTTTAAAAGCTGTTTATTAAAAAAGAAGTGGCTCTCAAACACTTACAGATGTTAATGTACCATTATTACATTAAAAGCCGATGACCTTAACCCCAGACCATAATGTTCACTGTAGGGTACAAATTATAATTATTATCGAACAATGTGTTATATCAATGGATCCATTTTGTTGAAGTGACTTGAGAGTTCGTTGTTAAGTGCCTACTACACTGTCATGTTTACTGTCAAAAAGTAAAAAAATATTGGATAAAAGTTTAAAAAAACCGTATTGAATCTTTTATGTCAAACATAGCATGTTTTTTATTTTTTTTAGAGAGTGCCTAAGTGCCTATCTCTTAGGTGCCTATAAAAGCTACTGAAAGACTAAAACTGGACATGAGCTGAACATCCCTTAGGGATATTTTATCATATTGTCAAGCTCGGCTGGTGATAAGCGCAATAATTATTTTTTCTCAGTGAACACTGTTGCCCATTTCCGGGTAACTTTAAGTCGCTCTTTACTGTAATTCTATAAATTATAATGTAAAGCAACACACAAACAAAATACATTTTTTCTAGTGTATCTTCACCTTTATATTATATTACATCGCTTACTTAGCCGTTCCCATACGAGACCCAAGCTCTTGATAGCAGTAAAATTAAAAAACAGTAAAATATCTTCATAGATACAAGTTACGCCTTTATCCCTCACGGGGTAGACAGAGCGTAAGAGCACGGTAAAGCGGTTTGCCGCGTCTGGAAACCAAATAAGACTGTGTATGTGTGTATTGCTGTAGGCAACAAAATTGTCAGCTTATCACCTAAATATGATACACCACCTAACCTAAGCTCTCCGTACTGACTTTAACAGTGAGTAGAGAGGGAAGCAGTAAAAAAAAAATCTACGTTCTTTTATCACACTTAGTCCAGCCCCTGTAATATGCAGCCGCTATAAAGCCGCGATAGCCATTTTATCACATATTATATCTGGCAAATTGTATGGGAGTTTGATAGATAGATGTGATGTGATAATAATATTCGTTATCGCGCGGCGGCATGCTACGGGGACAACATGAAAGTCTCATGTTTGTATGAAGACGTTTTACTGTGACTTTCTTCTGCTGTGTCCCGACCTGCCACTTGACTCGCCACAGACTCTGCCCAGTCATCGTAATCAGGTTTTTTTAATCGCAACGGCCAAATTGCGTAAGGAAGACGACTCTGGTTTTTTTACCTGCCTGTGCGACGAAAGGTAACAATTTTACTTTGCAGATTAACTAAAATTACTAAAAGAGTAGATCTTTTATAATTTTAGTAGTCTTTGAGTTTTTTTTTCTCATAGATAGATATAGTACCTATTCTTTATCATTGCATTCATTACGTAGCACAAAAATAATACAAATATTTTCTCTTTGAAGGTTAAATTAGGACTTGAATCCGATTTCGATGTTTTTTTCGTCGAATCTCTCAAAATTACGTAATGCCACTTATTTTTAAAGGTTTTTACCAAGATTTTTATCTTAATTTTATCCATTTGTTATGTTTCTCGGTCCAACTTTTATTTTTGTTAATAACCACTTAGTTTCCTTTTAACATAACGAAAATATTAATGTGATTTCATTTGATTAAAACAAGTTTTGACTTATGAACATAATATTTTAGCCCATAAATGATACTACTCGATAACATAAGCTACGGCGAAAGAAATATAGCAATAGGTTTAAGCCAATGTAAGTAATGTTTCATATTATGAAACTTACCATCTGTCTTGACAACCTTTGTCGAGTCGTTGACGCTCTGCCTACCCCATCAGGGATGCAGGCGTGATAGTATGTATGTATGTCTAGATATTTTAATTTGAATTGCGTTTCTTTTTGCTTTTCGACGTAAACATCCGATGATGATATTTTAAGCTGCTTTTAATTTTATACAAATGTTTTTTAATGCTTCATTAGGCATTTTGAAACGTATGGTTAAAATATGAATTAAACATAAATCATAATGTCACTTGATTTGGTTTCCTAATACTTCGCCATTTTAATGTCAATAGATTAATACTTAGTTTTGTGGTCTGTCTTGCGATTTGTTATTGAAAAGATTCTCAGATATCATAAACTAATTTATATTAAAGTTTAAATCAAGAGAAAATGAAGTCCGCATACAATAAATAAAGCCATTGCCTCCGCAAACATAAAAGCTCGCTCCGTAAACATAAATGAAACTGTCACATTTTTTCTTTATTACTTTTTTGTACAAGGAGTTTTTATTCTGAGCTTTTATAGTAGAGCATATGTCAAGGCGTTCTCATCGTTAACTCGACTCAGTAGAGCACGCGTCAAGGTGGTTCACTTTCCCTACGATGTTTTTTTTAATTAACTGAAAAATCTAGGTCCCCATGTGAATGTGACATTTCCATAAAAGCTCTGGTTTCGTAATGAAATGACTGCACTAAAATATTATTGCACCTGTGGTTTTGCGGTTTATTAGTCTGACTGAACCTTGGGTTTTAATTCTGGAAGTCGTGGATGCAATTCCCACTGAGGATATTCTAAAGATAAATAATTGATCTCTTTGCGAGATTGTTCCTAATTTGGTTAGGACGAGTGCAGACTGAATAACCTTATTCTTACTTTGAGAATCAGGTGATTCGGTCGGTTTCAGTCGCTGTCTTTGCAAGTGTTTGTTCAAATAGTCAGACCGTTGTCAGGTTGAACACACTCTGACATCAGGTTATATGGGGTCGATTACCCCCGAACAGGGGGGCCCATGTCCAACTGTAGACTGTATTTGTGGGTGGTGAAGTAATATTCTTTGACGAGAGAGCCCGGATGGTGTAGTGGATAGGGCCGCGGCCTTCTGTGAAGGAGGTCGTGGTTCGAATCCCACCACGTACCAATTTGTTTTTCGGTTTTCGAATTTCATATGTACGTTTATTCGGCGCTTTTACGGTGAAGGAAAACATCGTGAGAAAACCTTCGAAGAAATTCAAAGGTTGTGTGTAACCTAATCTAGGATAGGGTCTGGCTTCCCTTCTGGGTTGCGGAGGTCAGATGGCAGTCGCTCTGTGTAAAAACCAGTACCCTCGTTCAATCCCCTAGATTAGGTAGCCGACCCCGTCAAATACGGGAAAAAGGCCTAGCAAGATGATGAAGTAATATTCTTTGACAAAGCCTTAGCCAAGAGCCTACGAAAGCACTTACGCTCATATTTATAAAGCGATCTCAAGATTGAGATCAATATTAAGTACCTATGGATATGACAGTTCGTTTTGTACTGAAATGAAATTTCTGATACGAACTCAAACTCGCTGTCACACTTGAGAGATGTTTATAAATACAGGCCCTAGTCCACTAAGTTCTCAGATAGTCATCCCTTCGACCTGTCGTCACGTTTATTGGGAAAGCCCTTGTGCAAAGCCCAGACCGCACTCTCAGTGACGCAACCTATCGGCGAACGACAGTTTCGAACATGATAGTTTGTGGTATGGATCCTATTTCGATAGGGTACGAGTAGTTTTGAAATTATCTAGGACTTCTTCTGTCGTATGGGTTTTCGAGTCAATCGACCCGAAGCTTATATTAGCGATAAATAGTCGATTCTGTCTAATGTTCTTAAATGTTTGCAAGTGCTTCGCTCTTGTGAGCTTAGCTTGTTTGGATCGGAACGGAATCCAACTCTTTAAGAGAAGCCGGTTAGGCACAATCTCCGCACAGTGGTCCTTCCCACAAGGTCCTCCCCTCCCTAACCTAAATATAATTATATTTCAGTAACCATCATCAGTTTCAATTTTAGTTTGGTGTTTCCGCCGAATCAGGGCCAATGGTATCGATTCATAAGCGCACAAAGTTACTAAATCTTGACTAAATTGGTCACCAATCATTGAGAGGACAGAAAGGGACGGCAACAATTTTGTTCAAGATTTTGTTAAGTCATGCTCTCCACGAATCAATAGTAATGTCCCTTAGATAGACCATTACTCTCAGTCTCAGTAGAATAGAGTCCCTGAATTTATTCATCATTTAAATTCACAATCGTGGGAATATTTGATTTTACAGCTGATTGGTGTATCTTTGATTGAGGTGATGCAGAATACCTTGGATTCTAAATAGTAGTTACAGACACGCATTCATTAAGCAATTATAGTTGTTTAAACTAATATTGGGTTTATTTTCTGTAGTTACTAGGTGCGATAAAACTTAGGCCCGTATTTATAATCAGCTCTCAAGAGTGACAGCGAGTTTGAGTTCGTATCAGAAATGTCATTCCAATACAAAATTACCTGTAAAATCCGCACTCAATATTGCTCTCAATTTTGAGATCGCTTTATAAATACGAGCCTAAAATTCGATTAGACAATTTTATTTGTATGGAGTAACTCCCTGCGGGTGTCGTAAATGGGCAGCAGCGTTCCCTGTGAATGGAAAACTTCTACTGCGCTCACCAACCCGCCTGCCAAGGGGAGGCCCATGTCCAGCAGTGGACTGTTGTGGCTGACGATGATGATGATTTGTATGGAGGGGTAAAATTTTGTTTCGTATTTTGTTTTTTGCGATTTTTCTTTGTCTGAATGAGCATCCACTCTCACTTTGCGTATAAATTGCTGAAAAGCATAGAGTTTTATACTTGGTCTGGCTGGTTACAGTATGCCTGGGAACCGAAGCAGGTAGAAACTGGGACCTACTTCCTATGTTTTCAAATATATTTATTTTTATTTACAACATGGGATATTTACAAAAATGACTTAATTAAAACTAATTAAAGGTAATAAATGGCCTCCAGAGCGTCCTGCTGTGGCATGGTGCCCAGCACGCTGGCAGCATTCCCCCTTTGGATAGCAAGGCTAATTCGCTGCGCAAGGAAGCCGCCAGCCCTGCGGTCACCACTGACCTCAGCAAGACGTCCCGAAAGGTCCTTCATAAATTTTTTTGTGTCTGGCCCCCAAGGACCCATAGTTTCGAAGCCAAGAGGTAGAAACATGTGGCTGCCAGGGATATATATTATATTTGCGAATCTTGAGCTTTTCAGCGTTACCGGCTGCTGCGCTTGCCTGTTGACTAGTGGCTTTGACATGAGACGGTGCTAGGGTGTCAACGCAGGTGACGTCCCATACAAGACTTCTTCCCTTCTCCCAAGGAACGAGCGTAAGTCCGTCGGGTCTCTTGCCGTCTGAGCGGATGATGCCGTTTGGTTCTAATAGTGACGGCACATTCGCTGAGGCAAGGGCCCGACGGATTACGTCGTTCAAAATAGCGTGGCGAGGGATACGGCCAGCGCTTCTTTGGCACGACAGCCCGTGCCGACCCAACTCGTCTACAACAGCTCCACATTTACACATATGCGGTTGAGGTTGGTTCCTATGTTATTTGTGGATGTAAAAAATATATAATAAAATACTTTCAAATAGTAGGTAACTTAGGCTCGTATTTATCAAGCGATCTCAAGATTGAGAGCAATATTAAGTATGAATTTGACAGGTCGTTTTGTACTGAAATGACATTTCTGATACGAACTCAAAATCGCTGTCACTCTTGAGAGCTGATTATAAATACGGGCCTAAGTATTTAACATTTCTACCTACAGTACAGTAATAGGTGTAGGCAAGTCAGAATGTCTCAATAATGATTCAGAAAATGAAACCAGAAATGTTCTCTGACCATATCAGGGTTTCCGGGTCGTCTGATGTCATCCACCATCTTAAAGCTGCCAGCACAGGCTGCTAGTGGCATTTTTGATAGACTGCATACATTACTGCGTTTTCTGAACTGCCTCTGTCTGTGGTCTAGTGGTCTGAGCCATGGGCTACCGATCAGGAAGTCGTGGGTTCATATTTCAACTCTGTGAGATTCTCCCCAGTTTCTTTAGGAAGGACATTGCAGTTTGCGTCACCTCTGTAAGAAAGAAGAATCCGTGCTTCCAGAGGGCACGTTAAGCCATCGGTACATATTTGATAGTGGACGTTACACAAACCATGTCAGAACCCCATTAGTTGTGCCATTATGCGGTTTAAAGACTCTGACACCAGATTAAAAAAAATAGGTAGTTTTAAATTGATTAACTCGTAGTCATACCCCCGAAGCACAGAATATATAATAGCCCGAAGGCAAAGTGTAGGCGTCTGAAGTGATAAAATACGGAACTTGGCCGTGTATATGTGCAAAATTCATTAATTTAACTGTCAATGTATGGTAAAATGTATGAATCGATGTCTAGAGACTCTATGTATGGAATGGTAAGGTCAGTGCTCTTATTGAGCTATAAGGATGTTCATTATTTACCTACTGAAATCTCTTCCTATCTACTGAAATAAAATCTCTTCCATGCTGGACTGGGAACGATATAAAAACGTAGAATGTACCTATACAACCTACCTAATAATGAACCTACCAGATGTTATTGCTTCTCCTCGGGAGCATTGCTATAGAAGCACAAGTGAATTATAAGCGCGGCGGGCAAAGATGTCAGCAAGGGATTCGATTTATTGTAATTTACAGTGTACTGTAATTTAGGCGATGGGCTGACAGCCTGTTACTACGTCGATAACCATTTTAAAAACTTGGCGTCCATATTTGTCAGATGTATCGAAAACGTCTTTTACTAGCCGTAAAAGCCCTTTTTCGGATGACCGAAGTCTGTAAAATATCAAAATTTCAGGCAATTTTACTGAAACTACTTTTTAATCGTTCGTATCGTATTCGTGGTGCGCGGTTTTTATTTGGCTTTATAACTTCACTGCAAATTACAAACACTACACACATTATAGTGAATTCGTGACATCAGTTCCACACATTAAACAGAACACAGCAAACAAAAAGCGAACCAAATAAGACAGTTGCTTAACGACAGAGTACAGTCAGCGACAAAAAGTTGAGACGAGTCGTCTAATTTTATTTACGTAAGTAATAGAATTAGATAATTCTGCTCTTAATCAGATTTAAATAAGATGGTCTACGATGGAGCGAGCTAACTTAAGAACCTCAATCAAAGGAGCGGAAAAGAGAAGCGCAGAATGTCAGAACATTCCCACACACCGACGAAACAATTTACCGGTGGAAGGGTAGTGTGGGCAAGGTTTTAAAGAACTGTTCCAAGTTGGACTGCAGGCAGCAGCAGCAGCTGTACACTAAAACTGGAAGATGATCACTGTAACGGATCGCATTCTTAAGGAAAACAAAAAAGAAATTAGCTGAAATCCATAGAAATTGAAACAGGCCACAGCTATTACCTCACAGTTTTAGAGTTAAGCTGCTCCTGCCACCTGCAGTCTAATGTTTTGTAACCCTCGACGTCATGGTGCGCATTATATTTTTGAAAAATAGATGGCGTTAAATGATTTGCTTCCTGATGTGTTTGTAGTTTTGCAAAATGACACTTGCGTCTATATCGTCGTTCTACTCATGAAACTGATCAACTTTTCTCAGGAACAACATCACCTGAAAGCTATTTTCAAAATTGGCTACTTGACTGGGTAGCTTAAAAAATTCAAAACGTTTATACTTAAAACTGATGGCTAAAAATATTGTGGATTTCATTCATCATTTAAAAAAAAATGCACATTTCGATTTTAACAATCGAATTAAAAGTATATAAGTTATTGATTTGATTAGTCAGTATTTACTAAAATGTGACGTCATAATTTACTATTTTCATACAAAAAAGCGTTTTTGACATTTCATAAAAAGTTGCTGATTTGACTAGTTGGAAAGTAGCCAATTGGAATGATGGGATTTAGCAGGTGACTGTACTAAGTATAATGTTATCATTCTGTAGCGTTGATTGCTGTGACCAAGGATGGTCACGACTTCTTTGATATCGGTCAAACAATAGGTAAGTGTGTCATGT
Source organism: Scrobipalpa atriplicella (assembly GCA_029255725.1). NCBI lineage: Eukaryota > Metazoa > Arthropoda > Insecta > Lepidoptera > Gelechiidae > Scrobipalpa > Scrobipalpa atriplicella. The sequence continues at coordinate 21,843 of JARACY010002716.1, forward strand.
AGGGCATTATATTTATTTATTTATCGTATGGCATTATTGAGCTGTGGCACATTGAGTGTATCAATTTAAAACCCAAATGCGTTAATCTAGGTGATATTAACAGGTGATATTAACAAGAAATATTTAAACTGCATGCTAAGGTCATGGTTTGATTCCCACATAGTAAAGTGAGTGAACAATGAAGTGTCAGTGCACTTTAAATAAAAATAGATAGGTAATATTGACTGAAAAAAAATGAAAAAAAAAACTGCAAAATGACTATAATAAACGCTGAAATAAAATTATTTTGACAGTAGTATGACAGCAATATTTTTAACTATAGCACAGAGTAATAATAATACTAACGTACGCTATAGTGACTATTTGACAACATTTGTATGAACAGTCGGGTAGTCCCAGCTTTTTCTTAAAATGCCGGAACGTTCACTCTAAAATAGTAGCTAAGGCAAATTTTCTTTGACTCCCAAGATATTTCAGTCGGACTTTTAGGGCAGGTTGAAGGTTCCAAGCGAAGAATAGCATTACCCTACTTTGAGAGCCAACTTTCAATGATACACCTACTATAACGATAAAATCTAATGTTTGTTTTGCATGTAATGTGCCATACTTACTGACTCACATCTAGAACACTAGTTGACCTTGCAACTGATTTATGCAAATATGTTTTTTATATTTGCTGTTTTTTTTTTACTTTGAATGGGTTAGCTCTTGACTCTACACACAAAGGTCAGCGATGACCGTGAGAGAGTCGACGATGAAGCGAGCTAGCCCAGAAGACGCCTGTTGAGACACTGGTAGTCTCACTCACCGACGGAACACAGCAAGCTGTTTGGCGCCGGACTCCGGTGAGAGGGGGGTCGCGAGCCTGGCGGCCCCTTGCGGAGCCTACCACCGCTTTGTTGGGATCATTCAGGCGGACTTATTCACAGGCAAGCCTGTGTTGCCGTTGCCCGGGGTGGACCACTAGGAAGTAGATCCCATCCGACCCCAAAATTTTGATAGATTTGGTTAGTCAAGAAGCCTTTCCTATATGTCATAATGTTGGACTAGAGGTCAAGGCCAAGACTCGTTTTCGAAGCTATAGTTTATCTTAGAACCGAGTTTTTCGCTCTTCGATATTCGAGTAAAAAATCGACACCTTTTAACATACGACTTTCCCATACCACTTCATTCAGACAATTATTTTTTGTTTCTGAAAGAATTATTTCTTCGTGAGATACCTATGTTTAGTTTCGTCAACTGAACATGAGCAAGCCCTTGGGAAGCTCCCCTATACACTGTCTGTATGTATGTAATAACCTCAGCATCACTCCAAAGTAAAAGTAACAAATCACCGAATATTAGTGGCCATTAGTCTCAAACACAAGTAAGCACTCGAACACAAGCTTGTACAACATTTCGCAATACAACCTTCGACTGAACACAGGTGATCCACTTTACCACTTGTCTTTGATCTGTTTGACAGATGGCAGGGTTTTGGGTATTGTTTTAGTATTGAAAATACATGCATGTAATCAGTAATGCCTGTATCAAACTAGGAAGACCCTGCGCTATGTCTAGTGTTAAAGGCACTTCGGCCTTTGTGATGACAGTAAGAGAAAACTAAACGTATCGGTTCGCCAACTGTCATACGGACGCTTCCGTATCTGATGAGTCTAATAGAGTACGAACCAGTGGTCGACAGATGACGAACCGATGCGTTTCGTTTTCTCTTACTGTCATCACAAAGACCGAAGTGCCTTTAACACTAGACATTGCTTTATCTCGACAGGGATACACGTGAGAAAGGCCCCCTTGCGGGGAGGACCACTCTGCGGAGATTGTGCCTAACCGGCTTCTCTTAAAGAGTTGGATTCTGTTCCGATCCAAACATGCTAAGCTCACAAGAGCGAAGCACTTGCAAACCTGCGCTATGAAATAGTATTTGCATTCGATTTAATGAAATAATATTTGCATTTGATTTAAAATGACCATTGCAAAGTCAACAATACAAAATGCTAATACAGAATCTTCCAATCTAATAGACAAATAACTAGTTAGACCACTAACACCATTGTCCAAGATGTACAATGGGTTCCACTTGAAGGTGACGAGGCAGGTGGAATGGAAGGCGAGCTATTTGGTTCACCATTAGATAAGTTTCGTTTTTCTTGTAAACCTTCATGGTCTAGTGGTCCGAGCTATGGGCTCCCGTTCCGGAGTTCATGTGTTCATTCTTAACAAGAAAAACACAAAGTACTTAGGCTCGTATTTATAAAGCGATCTCAAGATTGAGAGCAGTATTAAGTATGGATTTGACAGATCATAATGTACTGAAATGACATTTCTGATACGATCTCAAACTAGCTGTCAGTCTCAAGTGCTGTTTATTAATACGGGCCTTAGATATTTTTACTCCATGAGCTTTTCTTCAGTTTGGTCAGGAAAATGCAGGTTAATTGATTCACCTGATTATGCATAGAGTGGCACGATAACTCATTGGTCCCATGTCGCTGTCTTGACAGGGGTCGTTACATAAAGCATGTAAGAGGCACATTGGCTGTGCTATTAGGCCGTTTAAAAACCCTGACACCGGGGTCCACTGTAAACCCCCTTCAGTTTGCAGTACACTGTCCCTTACACCCGGTATAGTTGGATTACTGGGATATTTTGGTCTCATTCACACTCATAATTTCAAGAAACCTTACTCACTCGCCTCGAGCAAATAACAACACAACATTATAATGGTGGGCGCGAGGTGACATGGCCTGATGACGTCATCACTTCCAACCTGCGCACACACATTATATTCTTCAGTTTATTTTTATAGTAACGTTCAGTTTCTGTGCAATACCTATTTTGAATTGTGACTTTTATAGTTACTGATTCATAAAAGTTATCCTTTTTTAATGATGTTTGTAAATCTTTAAAAAAAAAATTGCAATGTCTGAAGCTGTACGCAATAGGCAAACACTTACTTACTTCGCTGACCTAGCGACTCGAAGTGGATCTTCACCTCCAATACCAATTTTTATCATTTTTCCCTATCCTGACGAAATATGACAAACACTAAGGGCGTTTGTGCACTCTTCCACATTAGCTTCGTATCCAATTCGTATCCGATTTGGCCGTTCTAGTAAATGTTGTGCATCTATCCATATCCGTTTTATATGGTTTATTTCTGATACGAATTGGATACGAATCTAATACGGATAAACGCCGTAACACTACTTTTTGTCCTACACAAAGTACCAGGCAAGCAAGACCTCAAAGAATCTACTCATTACCGTAAAAGGAAGCATTCCATTCGAACAAGTGGGCATACTGCATCACAATCACTCATTTACAATGTTGATCAGGTGTGCTGTTGCTTGAATGGAGTTGTAAGGACAGATTCATACTACTTAGATGCTGAAGATTTGCAATGATTCGTCAAAACATTAAGGGAGAGATCGCTCTAAGCGATAAGACCATTTAGTATAAGTATTATTGAAAAAAATTGGGTATAGGCCCGTATTTATAATAAGCTCTCAAGATTGACAGCGAGTTTGAGTTTGAATCAGAAATGTCATTTCAGTACAAAACGATCTGTCAAATCCATACTTAATATTGCTCTCAATCTTGAGATCGCTTTATAAATATGAGCCTTAGACTTTATGGTAACCTTTGAAGAGCTCACCCAGAACTGCCCAAAAGTCAACCAAACTATTTGGCGCTGGATAATGGTAAAAGCCAAGCAGTTCTTTGACCAATTGATCCCCATTAATCATGATGGCAACTGTGTTTTACATTGGTAAACCGATGGATCGCTAGAATAAAGATCCCATGTTCCACTTCAATCAGAAAAAAAAAGAGCGTGTGTGCCGAGCACCCGTGTCAGAAGTGAAACTTCTTTGACATTTCTGACATCGTAACGGGACAAACGGGACAATCCAAAATCGTCCCCGTTTGCCCGTGACGCGACCTTGAAATTTTACTATAGCGCCTAAAGAAGTTTCACTTAAAAAAAAAAACAATATTTACTCTATTTATTAACCTCAGTATGAATTGTCTTTAACAGCATCTGGGTGGCAAAGTATGCAGTATAACGCATGCATATTTTTGCATATGCTGATTGAAATGAAACTGCCGCGCATTCTCAGCAAGAAACACCGGTTTTCTTCCCTTGTGTGCTAATACCACTCTTTACTCATGATCATGCATGAAATATGGACCACCCCCTTGAAAACGACAAATTACAGACAGTCATGTGATTTCCTGGCCAATAGCCTGAAAACGGCATATACAAATTGCTCTTTATGGGATATAACAAACCAATCAAATTACCCTCATTTATGTTGTGCAGTCGGGTAAAAATACGACTCGGGCAGGGTGTGAGTGCAAATAGTCTTCAAAAGTTGAGGCTCTATTTCTCGACCAATACATACAACGAAATTACAAATGCACCTAGGAAAACCGCAACTCAAACCTCGTTATGTATAAGTATACTCTGTGCATAATACGCCGTATAATATTTGCTACGACAAGGTCACCTCACCGCACTGTCAATATTTCTATAACACGTGTTATGTTTGAACGCTTTTACAATGTTAATTACAAGCTGGTGTTGGTTTTATTGATTGACAGAGGGCGCTTTTGAATATATTTACATTTTTTGCATGCGTATTTATAAACATGAGAACGCGAGAGTGCCAGTGCCGTACATAACACAACAGGCATCTTCTGGGTGAGCTCGCTCCATCGTCGACCCTGTTCGTACCGACCTATATCGACCTTGTGTTTTTATTCTGAAGGGATAGAGACAGACTGACTGACACGACCAGAGAGAAATCAAGCGCAGGACCGATTATTTACATGCCCATCCAACAGCATAGATCATCTTATTTTTCGGATAATCAGGTGATCAGCTTGCAATGACCTAACCAAACTTGAAAGAACAGCACAAAGTTGTCCCCCGCCGGGAATCGAACCCAGAACCTCCGGTCCGGGTCGAGAGCCCAAGTTTCTGATCGCTAGACTACGGAGTCAGTAATCGCACAGAAAACTAGCCCATATCATGCGACGTAACCTTGTCACGCGTCGCCGACTAAGCCCGATCCCGTAAGGTAGACTGCACATGACACGACCTCAGCTAATCTGCTGCAGGTTATGCGTGGTTCAAGGTCACTGTGGCTGGAAGGTCACACGGTAGTCGAGGTCAGGGGTTGACTTTAGATATAATATACAACGTGATTTTGCATCCATACGGGGTGTAAGGGACAGCGTACCGGAAACTGAAAGAGGTTAGAGTCTGTTCGAAAAGAGAACAGGCATAGAATCGGAGGGCGCACATTTGTATTAACTATCCCACGGCTGGTTGCGTGGCGTTTATGCCTAGGTCTTTGACCTAAAACCTCCAAAATTTAATGTAGAAGGTTACTGTTAAAGACTTGGGCATAATCCTCACATGACCAAGCGACAGTTAATTAAATACAAATGCGCGCCCTCAAATTCCATGCCTGTTCTCTTTTCGAACAGACTCTTCTCAGTCAACGAAACTGGACAACTTTCACCAGGAAATTATTTCAGTAAATAAATAAAAAAACCTTCCCATACAAAGTGACCACCTCGATCACACACACACACTATCAGTATTCGGTACCCTGTCCCTAACACCTGGTATAGATCTCTTCCCTACAAAACAGAGGTTTTGAAAATATATCATACCTATTAAATGTCTTCTATCCTTTCTCTCCCCAAAGATTGTCTGTAAGAGATCAAGCTCCATGCAATAAGACCGCCTTTAGGCACAATATTTTTAATTATTTTTCACTGTGCCCAACACAGATTTTCTTTTTGCTTAGTATTTACCTACTCATGTAGAGTCGCCCGATCTCGTAGGCCGATCATGATATGACCTCAGTCAATCTGCTGCAGGCTTAAATTGCAGGTTATGCGAGGTTCAAGGTCGTATGATTGTCGGGAGCTGACAACTTATCACTACAAAAATATACAATGTTAAGGACTGATATGCCTTTAAAAAAATCAGGGGTGGTGGCGTAACTAGATGTTTTTTTATATCGACGACGCTCCGCCTCGCCTACACCTCGTGTAAGGCATGAATACGTGACTTTTTGTCAATTTTAGTCCAAAATATCTGATAAAAATGTCCCATAACCAACCACAGCTATAACCATATACAAGAATCTACTTCCAAACAAAGCATTAGTATGCATCGAACGTACTTAGCACGTGAAATAACCTCACGTAAGGTAAATAGTATTCTTGGAGGTAATAGTGCTGCCACAATATCGATAGTAGAGTACAAAGAATAATAATAAAAAACCTTTATATCCGAAGTTTCCGAAAAACATTTTTATGCCGGCTCAGCATAGCATCGCCCCGTGCAAAAAATACATTGAGGCGGACATTTTTCGATTGGGTTTTCGAGCCGAAATACGACTCGAAAAAACCTTTCGAGATTAAGTCGATATTCTGTGGTGCATCGAGGTGGCGTGTTTAGAGTTTTTACTAGTTCATTTATCGACATATTCTTTTTTTATCGATATCGATAACCAATACCAGGTAGCACTAGAATGTGTGTGTGGACATTGGCACACTTGACTTGAGGTCTTGCTGCATAATTTGTGCCAAAATTGCATATGTCAACGACATAATGGTCATGTAAAATACCAAAATGTTCGCCTTATTATGTGTTTAAAGATAAATTATGATGAGAAATGCAGTCGGTCGAGGTTATTTCTTGCTTTTTTAAATTAATTACGGCACTAAATACGGACTTATTAATCCTGTCAGTTGAATTAGTTCAAATTAGCATGGATTTAGATGACACCTCGAGACTCGTTCACATCCTTCACATCATCACTTCCTAACTGTCCATAGAATCTTGAACTGACTGGATTATAATATAATATTTGCGTCTATATTGCCGTATAGTTACTTATATAACTATGTATAGTTTTCTTGATTTACCATAAACACAGAAATGGCGATATCACTACAAATTGAAGTAGGCGATGATGAAGCACCTGAGAATCTCGTGGGCCGAACAGGCGGACAAGTGTGTTTGTTTAATATTAATATTTGCATCAACATAGTTTATTATATATAATAATATTTGTATCAACAGTGAGAATATTGTTTTTAAAACGGAAAATAACAATGGTGGCGATTCTGTTGTAAACACAACTAAACTTATTGTAGTTGGTCCTGTCCTGTCGCTTTTTAAAATTTTAATAAAATAGAGACAGAAATACAACAGCTTGTACTAGACGGTGTCGCCTTATTTTAAGCGTTATACGTCATTTTGACAGGATTATAAGTATAACCAGCTGTTGTATTTCTGTTTCTATTCTCATTCAAATGTTAGAAAGTGACAGGACCAAAGTAAAAAAAGTTAAGTTGTGTCTACAACAGAATCGGCACCAATGTATGTTTACACATAGCTATACTGGTAACTACGTATAACTACAACGTAACTACACAATAATGATATGAAAAAGATAGTTTTTCACTTTTCCTCTGAGCTTTTCACTTCATTATTAACTGCCTCTGTGGTCTAGTGGTCTAAGCTGTGGGCTTACGATCCGGAGGTTCTGGGTTCGATTCCCAGGGGGGGAACACAAAGTTGATATTTGTCAATTTATCACTTTGTGAGGTTTTCCCCAGTTCGGACATTGCAGGCTGAATCACCTGATTGTCCGAAAAGAAAAAAGATTCCGTGCTTCGGAGGGCACGTTAAGCCGTCGGTCCCGGTCGCTGTCTTTGATAGTGGTCGATACTGAAACCATGTCAGAGGCCTATAGCTGTGCTACTAGGCGGTTTGAAAACTCTGACACCAGGGTTTATCGGGTCGTTGTTCGACTCGAAAATCCACTCGCTAAGAAGACTTCATTATTTCAACTGTGACTGAATGAGTTTTACCTTAGTAATGAAAACGAGAAAATGTTAAGACCAAATAAAGACGTACTATGCATCCCCGATCGAGTATCCTTTCCGAAGCGCGGAAAACGCTAAAAAAATAGAGCAAAACCCCAAGGTAAAGTTAGCCAATCGATTGTCGTTATCAACATAATAAATCCGGTAATAATTCAATTATTTAATAAAAAAAAAACACAAAGCAGTAAGTGAATGTCAACACACAAGGCCACTACACAGAACTACCTGCTTCTTGTTGCAAAACATTATCGATCTACCATTTTGATTGCTGTAAAATTTATATTGGATTGGACGCAATGAATAACATTTTCTAAAGCCAAAATAAACAAACTTTTTTTTATTTTTTTTCATATTTAGCGAGTTATGATTTTTGAAGTGAAAACTGTTAAACTCGCGACAGACCAGAGTTCCTGACCTGTAGTCACACACAAATTGTATGGAAACAGAGGCCAAGTAAAATGGCCGTTCCGCGAGAGTTGCGTTTTAGAAACCTACTAGCGCCATCTGTTGATTTTTCGCTTCTGCCGGCACTCCCGGAGTGCAACCCGTTTTTTTTTTAATTACGAATAAGGGACGCCACCGCTAGGAAGGCTCTAAAATATGAATGAAACCTAATTTATGTATATTTTATTTTTTTACAGATTTCCCATTTGGCGAAGATACAAATTCGGTAAATATTCCTTTATCATTTCATCCTATTAATCTCCTCATGAAAATGAAGTTAGATGCATGGCCTGACTTGACTACACCTTCTTTTAAACGAAGAACAAAATATTTTTCACTATCCTGTTGAACAAAGAACATAAATAGGCCTCCTCCCACCGATTTTCGGTGATGGCGGCCAATCTCCCAGAGATAGGCCAATTGCGCAGGACTAGTTTTCAGTGCCCAAGTGTTTGCGCAATACACAAGTGCACTCTCTATTCCTTCAATCTCTTATTCTTATGGGACAGATTTACTGACACGACCAGAGAGAAATCAGGCGCAGGACCGACTATTTACATGCCCATCTGACAGCATGGATCATCTTACTTTTCGGACAATCAGGTGATCAGCCCCTAACCAAACTAGAAACAACAACACAAAGTCATTGTCCCCCGCCGGGAATCGAACCCGGGACCTCTAGACCACGGAGGCAGTGTGTGTCTCACAAAGAACATATTTAACCACTAGCCCCACATCACTCAACAAAATGTTCATATTATCAAGTCTGATACTAAACCCATCACATCATACAAATATGTATGACAGGCACAACTTATGACTATATTCAAGTCAAGTATAGCAATACTACTCATTCAATACCTTGTTCTAAGGCCCGTATTTATAATCAGCTCTCAAGAGTAACAGCGAGTTTGAGTTCGTATCAGAAATATCATTCCAGTACAAAATTACTTGTCGTATCCGCACTCAATATTGCTCTCAATCTTGAGATCGCTTTATAAATACGAGCCTATAACAGTCAGGAAGTAAGAAGGACATTAAAGAACCTGTTCCTGTGATATTATGTATTAGTTTGTTGCAAAATGACGATTTAGTTGATGCTGAGTTCGTTTAGGCATGTTTATAATACGATTATTCAGTGCTTTGAAAGGCACTTTTTTTTTTGTGGTTTGTTTGTTTATGTTTTAGTATATTAAGACTCCTACACACTATGCCGCCGGCCCGCCGGCAATGTCGCGCGAGCCGCGCGGGACGGTTGGCGGCATAGTGTGTAGGAGGCCTTAAAGAACTCATATTTTACTTGTATTTTGTTGACCTTTAAGCAAGTTTCACTACCATCAAAATTTTTGATCTTAATGGGAATTCTTAAAAATGTTGAGCGCATAAAGAAACACCTTTAAATAATATTATAGGGTTATGGGATAGGTCAAGACAACTGAGCTGTTAATTGTATAGGGTGATATTAAAATATGGTATTTTATGTATTTATGACCCTCTGAACAATCTACGCTTAAACAAGTGCATACTATACAGTAAAGAAAAACTTTTTGTAGCAACTTGTATAAGCAGCACTGTTTGTTTCTTCTTCAGTAAAAAACACATTTTTTTTTTTATTCTTTTAAAAATGTAAAGTCCAGAAAGGTTTTATTTTAACGTGTCTCAGGATAAGAATGTTAATTTTTTATGAAGTTCTGTTTTTATTTTAAAGCATCTTTTTGTTATGGTTAATATTAATAGATATGTATCTTAAATTGTACTTGCTATGTACAATAAATTCTCTTTTATAAGGATCATTTCACAGTTTAAATTAAAGTGCAAAGTAATAAAGTAATCATTTATTTTAGGCTGTTTTCTGTCTCACCGAATCGATAGCATTTTGTAAATTGAAAGCTAATTTTAGAAAAGGTTGTTGCATAACTCTATCTTCTGCTTTATTTTATTAATAACAGTAATTTAGAACAGATTTCTACATGATTTGCCTAAAATATAGATGAAATTCACATTAAGGGCATCTTAATAAATGCAGAGGACGTAAACATTTTTCTAAACAAGTTTTTTGACATAATGTGGGGTGAGATGGGATCTACCTCCTAGTGGTCCACCCCGGGCAACGGCAACACAGGCTTGCCTGTGAATAAGTCCGGCTGAATGATCCCAACAAAGCGGTGGTAGGCTACGCAAGGGGCCGCCTGGCTCGCGACCACCCTCTCACCGGAGTCCGGCGCCAAACAGCTTGCTGTGTTTCGTCGGTTGAGTGTTCCTCTTTCCTGTGATTGGTCAGTAATCTGTCAATGTCAATATCAATGTCAGTTTTGTGTCTTCTCATTGGGCTTTTTTGGAACACTCAACAGTGGCGCCATCTGCAATTAGCTTTGCGTTTTTATCCCTCACCGACTGTCATTCGCTTTCTGCGAAACGCCCTCATTATTTGTGGGACATGAATAATTTAATGTGTTCATTAAAATTATGCAGTTTCCTTTGCGTGCGACTCACTACATCGCATGTTGTTGATATTTAGCATTGATTCGACTTTTCTACGATTCGTATAATTTCATTTGGCCGAAGATGAAGAATGACAGTATGAATATGGATGTTCGGTTTCACTTTCATCTGAATGATAGAGACGATCTGATTAAATCAGACGTAATATTACACAATATTGGAGTTGTGATTTAATATTGCACACATTTAATCAAATTGCACGCATTTTATCAAGTCAACGAAACTGATCAACTTTCACCAGGAAATTCTTTAAGTAAATAAAAAATAATCTCATAATTTTACATATCTTTCAATACTGCGATTGATAAATGTTTCTAACTACTTCACCTTAATGCCAAAGAACCAAATCTATTGTTAATTATCAAAACTCACTGCTCTGATTCTATCGCTCTTACTTACTTACTATTGAATGTCCTAATTGGTATTAATATAAAAATAAAGATATGTTATTTAGGCCCGTATTTATAATCAGCACTTGAGACTGACAGCAAGTTTGAGTTCGTATCAGAAATGTCATTTCAGTACATCTACACCTGTCAAATCCATACTTAATACTGCTCTCAATCTTGAGATCGCTTTATGAATGCGGGCCTTAAATAACAATAATAATCGAAATACAAAGTTTTGGAAATAGTGCGCGATAAAAAAGGATTGCTCTGACAACGAAATTTAACAACTTTCACAAAGAAATTCTCACCATCTGATCAAACCCTTTCAGTTTGCGCATAGTAATAATGACATTTTATTTTAGTTTATTTATAGTCTCCGAAATAACCCTTGACATTTTATTTTAGTTTATTTATAGTCTCCGAAATAACCCTGTATACCCTATTTTGCTAATACAGCAGTTACTGCCAGGCAACCAAAAAAAATACAGTTTTGCTGAACCCGAACGCGTTGATGTCTTTTATATAGGTCATTGGGCGCTTTTCCACTAGACGGCACGTCAACGGCAACGGCGACGGCACGGTACCGTCGACGATATCGTAGGTGAGATAATGTATGAAAATCAATGAAATTATATGACACGCTTTTCCACTTGCCGGCACGGCAACGTCACGGCATGTCATCGATTCCCATAGATATTGTCACGTGATCGTTGCCGTGCCGTCGCCGTTGCCGTTGACGTGACGTCTAGTGGAAAAGCGCCCATTGGGAATTGGGAATATCGTACGGTTTTGTTTTCGGGCATAAAATACGATTGCATTCTGATAAGTTGTTGGAGATGATTCTTATCTTCGAGTTGGGTTTTTAAGTCACGAACGGAACCCTGAAATCAGAGTTTTTATTTTTAGAACTATTCAATTGTTATTTTGAGAGTTATGTGTTGTCAGCCCATCGCCTAAATTGCAATACACTGAAACCCTCTAATCCCTTAGCTGGTTTTTACAGCATGCCCGGGAGGATATGCAGCTGGCACATTCTATGTTTTTCTATCACTCCCAGCATGGAAGCTATTAGCTAATTATTATTAGTTTTCTTTATTTTTATGTTGTATCAACATGTCCATAGTTTCTCAGCATTTAGCCGGCGCTAACTTATTATTCAATCTGTGGTCGGCGAGCGGCTTGCCTTGACTCCGCCATTATCTGTTTAAATTGATATCGGGCTTGTTACAATGACAGGTTAGTTAGCACGGCTGCGATATGGCCTACTTGCTTTTACTGCCATGCTGGACTGGGACTGATAGAAAAACATAGAATGTGCCAACTGCATCTCCTTCCGGGCATGCTGTAAAGCTAGGGAGGGTTTCAGTGTATTGCAATTTAGGCGATATAGGCTGACAACCTGTCACCATAGCAATATATATATCATCTGTAATAATAACCCTCAAAACTTGTCAGACGTGGCGGAACGATCTATGCTAAGGTCGATTTTGCTCTGCCTACCCCATTAGGGATAGAGGTGTGATTTTATGTTTATGTTTAACATTTATTAACATTCATTTCGTTTTCGTATCATTGGTTGGTAATTTTATCAATATTGCTAATCTACAATGTCCAAAAATAATGCGGATCATAATTTAATGTGTAAACCTACTTGTGAAACTGAACAACTTTTCCCAAGAAATATAATTAGGTCGAAATATGATAAAAATATTGGATTTCCCAAACGAATGGCGTCAGCGGGTCATTTTGTATGGGAGGATCAAAATTATTTTTCATCTAAGTTTTTTTGTCATACAGTTCATACTCTGAAGTAAGTATTTTTTTTACACCCTGTACAAATAAGAGAAAAAAATTGTATTTTGTATTCTGGTTTACTCATTTAATTTTAATATTTCTGATCAAAAGGTGTTTAAAGGTTTCTGTTTAGTCATAAACTAAAAACGAGCAGGAAAAATACAAGTATATTTTCAAAAGACTTGTTTAGCTATGTTGTTAAAAGTATTCAAATGGTACCGATTCTGTTGGTAACCCAACTTTTAGTGCTGTCACTTTCTAAACTTTAAATAAAATAGAGACAATAATACAACAGCTGATTAAAAACCTGTCAAAATGACGTTACTCCATAAAGCATGTCATCTTATTTAAGGCGTGTAACGTCAGTTTGACAGGTTTATTATCAGCTGTTATATTTCTGTCTCTATTTATTTAAAGTTTAGAAAGTGACAGCACTAAACTTAAATTATTTAAGTTGGGTTCCCAACAGAATCGGTACCAATGAGTTCATACGGTGAAGGTCACTTTGGTGTCATACAATTTGAGGACATTACACTCGCTATACAAAATGTATGTTTATTTATATATATGTGTATTGAAAATGCATTCAAAACAACGTCGGAGCCTGCTGCGTTTTTATCGTTTCAAGTTTTTTTTTTGTATTGTCGAAGTAATGCAAAATCAGAATTAAATTTTTTATGCGTAGCTTGGATAGGAATAGAAAGAAATCTTGAATTATCTAAATAATAAATAATAGAATATGGAAAAAAGTGAGATGATCCATACAGTCGCATGGGAATGTACATATTGTATAGTCGGTTCCTGCGCAAATTTTTTGATCATATCTATCGGCAATATAATAATGGCCGATCAGAATTTAGAGATTGAAGAATAGAGAATTTAGAGAAAGCACCTGATTTAGTGTTTCGCAAATCACTTGAAAACTTAAAAACAAGTTCTGCGCAATTCATGAATAATCAATGATATTATATCTTACAAAATTGGTTGAGAGAACTACATGTTTGTATAACACTACGGAATAGAATAACTATGTTTATAACACATTGCCTCGTAAAGGGTCTCTTATTACACCAATTTCGGTATCGTATTGTATCTCATTTAATTACGCACTTGTGCTGTAAAACACACGATTTCTTTTTTTTTTAATTAGGTAAAACGCACGGTTTATCGAACGGTACTATTTTATAATCTTAGCAAAGAGTTTTTATGTCAGAAAGTGGTAAACTTTTTATGTATAAAAAACTTTGGGAGATAAAATATAATAAATAAATATTTAATTCTTTGATTTAATTAGTTTTCACAGTAACAAAAACACAAAAATATTAATTTACGTTATAAGTAGTAATGGTTGTTTATGTGCCTTTTAATAGTCAGTTGGAACAATGCTCTAAATATATTTTAATGTTGCGTTTGGTTCGGACGATACCAGAATCTTAATACCACGCGATCTCTACATAATTCATGAGATGCTGCGCTCCAAAATATCGTCTTTTAGGGATCCTTAGAAAATTATAACCAGGTCGTCTACTAAATAAAAGTTCACTAAAAACAAGCCACCCAGTGTACAAGTAATAAAGAAAATAAAAATAACAGAAATAGGTAGTTTTACATAAAAATACACATATCAAGTAACAAGATTCAGTGGTAACAACTAGGAGCGATAGAAATACATAAAATGTGCCAGCTGCATCTTTTGTCGGGCATGCTGTAAAAACCAACTAAGGGATTCGAGGATTTCAGTAGAAGTATACATACGGGGTGTAAGGGACAGCGTACGGAAAACTGATAGGGGTTGCTCAGTCAAGGAAACTGAACAACTATCAACAGGAAATTCTTTCAGGAAATGTTTATTTTTTTTGCGTTCCCATACACATTGTCTGATCGAGGTGGTCATTTTGTATGGGAGAAAGTCAATTTATTTTTTCATCTCCTGAATGAATTTCCTGATGGAAATTGTTCAGTTTCCTTAACTGAGTAACCTCTATCGTTTTCGGCACGCTGTCCCTTACACCCGGAATACAGTATACTGACAAATTACAAAGTATGATTAGATTAGATTCAGATTAATTAATTTCATTTTATCAATTTCATGATTACATTACAATAAATAATAAAAATGTCGTAGGATAAACTGATCGTCACAAAAGTAAAAAAAAATAGAAAAATTGCAAATGTCAGAAAACTAAAATAATGTCAATTTGTAAAAAAGCTTATAGTACATACAATGTCAAATAGTATGAATTCATTATAAAATAAACCAATAACTTAAGGCAAAATAAAATAAAATCAAGTTACTTTTTTATCTCGACGACATGCTGTAAGTAAATGGTACAGGTGTAAAGAAAACGTTTCGACTATTTTGTCACTTTTTCGTTGTCTAGTAGCACAGAAAGTGACATTTAAACGTAAGGAGGAACGGAGATAAAGGTAAACAGTACAGTGTCTTCCATGCTGGACTGGGAGCGATAGAAAAACATAGAATGAGCCAGCTCCTTTTCCCCGGGAGAGCTGTTAAAAACTAGCAAAGGGATTCGAGG
This sequence comes from Scrobipalpa atriplicella, assembly GCA_029255725.1. Taxonomy (NCBI): domain Eukaryota; kingdom Metazoa; phylum Arthropoda; class Insecta; order Lepidoptera; family Gelechiidae; genus Scrobipalpa; species Scrobipalpa atriplicella. The sequence goes on from JARACY010002716.1 coordinate 37,426, forward strand.
GTATCAGTGTGTTGTAAATTGTAATGTAATTTGTTACTATGGTCGAATAAGCGAACCATATTTCGATCTAAAATTGCCCTCAATTATTTGTGTCAGACATGGCGCAAACGCCTTTTGCGCTCTGCCTATCCTTAAAGGGATAAAGGCGTGACTTTATATATGTAAGTATGTGCTACATTAACTTTCTCAGTGATCAAAGGTCAATTTCGCATGCTCTGTTATTTGTTTGCTCTACAATGTGTAACAGAAAGGGTATATGCATTGAAAAATGTGTGAATCTACCCATGAAACTAAACAACTTTCCCTAAGGAACATAGGTCGAAAAGAACGAAAAATTAAATTTTGACCTTCTATACAAAATGCATCAACTGATAGCGCATTTAGTATGGGAAGTCAATTTTTATTTTTCGTATTTCGACTTATGTTCCTTAGGGAAAGTTGTTCAGTTTCATGGGTAGATTCACACATTTCACGATGCATATACCCTTTATGTTACACGTTGTATAGAGCGACAATAAAAAGAGCTTTAACACTTGCGTACTCGATTGTACGAAGTTGACGTTTCGCATAATAAATTGGTCTGCGCTAAAGACACTTTGTAAAAATAGTCGTATTTATGTAGTTGGTGTTGTTATCAAACTCGGCTATCTATAATATAAACTATCGACTATTGAACGTTAACGAGAACCAGCCGCTAGGGAAGATTTATCGATTATCATGTATATTTTTAGAATATATTTGGGGGAGATGGGATCTACCTCCTAGTGGTCCACCCCGGGCAAAGGCAACACAGGCTAGCCTGTGAATAAGTCCGGCTGAATGATTTTTCTATCACACTCAGTCCAAAATAGAAACTTCCAGTATAAATATTAACGCCATTTTCGCAACTCCAAAAAGACCTTACCCCACATCGAACCTTAGGCTCGTATTTATAAAGCGATCTCAAGATTGAGAGCAATATTAAGTTTGAATTTGACAGGTCTCTGATACTGAAATGACATTTCTGATACAAACTCAAATTCGCTGTCACTCTTGAGAGCTGATTTATAAATACGGCCCTTAGATCCTTCGGGCATTGCCTCAGTCTGTAACCAAGTTTAGCAACGTCAGAACCGGTTCATCCAAAACGGTCGAGTGTTTTTCGCAAGTCCACATTATCATGCCGAATCTCGTCCTAACGAGATAACGACCGGTCAAGAGCGAGTTGAACTATGGAAGGAGGGTTCTTGTTTCATATTTATTTAATTGATGTTTTGTATTGTAAACTCACTTGTACTTGTTTCACAGTTTTTTATTTTGAAACCCAACTAGTTTCGCTTACATAAGCATTTTCAGGGGTACATTAGCTTAAATACATTAGCTTACATTATGTTAATCTGACATTGTGCATTGATTTATTTTATTTTGCCTTAAGTTATTGGTTTATTTTATAATGAATTCATACTATTTGACATTGTATGTACTATAAGCTTTTTTACAAATTGACATTATTTTAGTTTTCTGACATTTGCAATTTTTCTATTTTTTTTACTTTTGTGACGATCATTTATCCTACGACATTTTTATTATTTATTGTAATGTAATCATGAAATTGATAAAATGAAATTAATTAATCTGATCTAATCTAATCATACTTTGTAATTTGTCAGTATACTGTATTCCGGGTGTAAGGGACAGCGTGCCGAAAACGATAGAGGTTACTCAGTTAAGGAAACTGAACAATTTCCATCAGGAAATTCATTCAGGAGATGAAAAATAAATTGACTTTCTCCCATACAAAATGACCACCTCGATCAGACAATGTGTATGGGAACGCAAAAAAAATAAACATTTCTCTGAAAGAATTTCCTGTTGATAGTTGTTCAGTTTCCTTGACTGAGCAACCCCTATCAGTTTTCCGTACGCTGTCCCTTACACCCCGTATGTATACTTCTACTGAAATCCTCGAATCCCTTAGTTGGTTTTTACAGCATGCCCGACAAAAGATGCAGCTGGCACATTTTATGTATTTCTATCGCTCCTAGTTGTTACCACTGAATCTTGTTACTTGATATGTGTATTTTTATGTAAAACTACCTATTTCTGTTATTTTTATTTTCTTTATTACTTGTACACTGGGTGGCTTGTTTTAGTGAACTTTTATTTAGTAGACGACCTGGTTATAATTTTCTAAGGATCCCTAAAAGACGATATTTTGGAGCGCAGCATCTCATGAATTATGTAGAGATCGCGTGGTATTAAGATTCTGGTATCGTCCGAACCAAACGCAACATTAAAATATATTTAGAGCATTGTTCCAACTGACTATTAAAAGGCACATAAAACAACCATTACTACTTATAACGTAAATTAATATTTTTGTGTTTTTTGTTACTGTGAAAAACTAATTAAATCAAAGAATTAAATATTTATTTATTATATTTTATCTCCCAAAGTTTTTTATACATAAAAAGTTTACCACTTTCTGACATAAAAACTCTTTGCTAAGATTATAAAATAGTACC